>CM053513.1:24305002-24365174 GCA_028627145.1 Eidolon dupreanum
ATGAGAAACTAATATGAATCCAGTCCCATGCTAGGTGAAAGTTATACACAGTGTTAAATTAATTAGCTGTTGTCTCTGCTCTCATGTAGCTTACATTCTACTAGAAGGTTGAGCAGTTTAATAAATATGTACTAAATTACAGATTGAAAACTGTTAAAAAATTAACAAGATTTGGGGTTGAGAGTAATTATAAAAAAAAGGTTAATTAATTTAGGTGATTGGTGAAGGTCTCCTTGAGAATCTGATACTTGAAACTAAGACCTGGAGCATTACAATGAGGCCACTGTAAAGAGATCTTAGGAGTTGTGTATTCTGATTATAGAGGTTTTGTACATTCAAGCATGTGCTGATACTCTAAAGGCAAGAAAGCTGGTATAGTGTAGGAGCTAAAAGAAAATGAAAAGAAAACCCAAGGGGAAGTTCATGAGCTTGATACAGAGGTGAGGTTTGTGAGGTAGTTTGAAGAGTTAGGCAGGGCCACACTGCACAAAATCCTATAGATCATGATAAGAAGTCTGGCTTCTGCTATAAATAGAAGGCAAACATGTTCAATGTTTTAAATCAGAGGAATGACAATTGAAGTGACCATTTTGACTTTGTAAAAGATCATTCTGGTCTCTGCATGAAGTAGAGATTGGCAGCAAGTGAGAATAAAACCAGAGAAATGGTAGACCCATGGAATAGAATGTTAGTGGAAGTAATGAGAAATGGATGGATTCAAAATAAACACTGCAGGTGAATCAACAGGACTTACTGATAGATTGAATGTGGGATGATGAAAAGTGAGGAATCAAGTTTAACTGCAAAAATGCTGATTTGAGTAACTGGTTATTTGGTGGTGCCATTAATAGTTTAAAAAATAAGTGCTCTGGCTTTAAGAGCTTGGGTAATTTTCCATATGAAGGTTTATGCTTTGGGTCTTAGAGGCTGCCTCATTTTTACATTCTAATAAAATTCTTTGGCTTTTATTCTCATACCTCATAATAACTGCATAACTTTATATTTTCAAATATATTTTCACTTTGTTTTATTTCTAAAATGTTTCTAGGGCTCTCTTTATCTTAATTTTCTTAGTCTGCTGTGGCTTTGGTTATATTATTTTATTTCACTGGTATCTTTTTCTAGTTTTTATTTGCTTAGTTTTATCTAGTTTTCATTGATTATAATAAACTTGTATTTATTCTTGGAATCTACTTTTTTATTTTACTTTTTACTGCTTCTAGTATGCTTTCATTTCTCTGAGTTTATTTCATCTTTTTAGTGTTTCATATAGTATCATTTATCTATCTCTGTGCATTGCTTTATTAAATGGTTAGTATGATAAATAGTCATTTCATAGATAGCTTTTGTGTTAGCCCACCCTCTAAATGAGGGGACTATATATTTACTCTCTGAATGCCCTGAAAGAGACCTGCCTGTGTCCTTTAACAAATGACCTGTATTTCTATCCATTTGCTTCTTTGCTTCACAGGAAAGAAAAGAGGATACACAGGTCAGACTGCACAGCATAAGTTTGCCTACACTGATGGCATAAATGAAATGCTAAAACAGTTATGAAGTATAAGAAATGACAAGATCTAAAATCTATGTTCTTTATCATCTACTATCACTGAAGATTAGACAGATTTATAATATATTTCTATTATGATGTTTGAGTATTATAATAAAAGAAATAGTAATAACAGTAACATTTATTAAGCACTTACTATGTTCTATATTAAACTGTGGCTTAACATGTGTTAGTATTATGCTTTATTCTCATACGATTTCTTAGAGTTTTATATTATTTTAATTAATTAATTAATTTCTTAATGAAAAAATTAAAGTTCAGTGAAGAAAGTTAAAATTTGGAGCCAGGAGATCTGGCTTTGAATCTTGCCCTTGGCAAATGTTAGCTGTGTGATGGTCTGAAATAAGTATTCTTATAACACTTGCACTTTTATAATCTCTTTGACTCTCAGTTTCCCTATTTTTAAAACTGAGGATTTTAAAAAAACAACTTTCAGGGATGCAATGAAGATTAAATGAGTAATGCTTGTAGAGCACGTTATTGGTAGGTGCTCAGTAAGCTTCTCCCTAGTGAAGAGGCTTCTCCTAATAGTTTACTATTGTCACATTGCTCAAGCCCCTTTCTCCCATAGCCCTTATGAACTCTCCTTTTCTTTACATCAGAAATTGTACAACATTCCATTTTCAACTTGTGGTTTTAATTTGCATATCTCTGATAATTAGTGACCTTGAGCATATTTTCAGATGTTTATTGGCCATCTGTATATCCTCTTTGGAGAAATGCCTATTCAGGTCCTCTGACCATTTTTCATTGGATTTTTTTTTTTTTTTTGTCTTTTTGGTGTTGAGTTGTATGAAATTTTTTTTATAAATTTTGGATATTAACCCCTTATTATTTGTATCATAGGTAAATATGTTTGCCACATTCAGTATACTGTTTCATTTTGTTGATGGTTTTATTGCTATGCAAAATCTTTTCAGTTTGATGTAGTCTCATTTGTTTATTTTTTGTTGTTGTTTCCCTTGCCCAAAAAGATATATCAGAAAAAATTTTACTAAGAGAAATGTCAGAGAGTTTACTGGTCCAGTTTCAATTTTTTTGCATGTACCTGTTCAGTTTTCCCGACACCATTTATTGAATAGATTGTCTTTACCCCATTGTGTATTCTTGCCACTTTTGTCAGATTAAATGACCATATAGGTGTGGATTTATTTCTTGGCTTACTATTCTGTTCCAGTGATCTATGTGTCTTTTTGTTTTGCCAGTACCATGCTATTTTGATTACTCTAGCCCTGTAGTATAGTTTGATATCAGGTAGTGTGATACCTCCAACTATGTTCTTTTTTCTCAAGATTGCCATGGAAATTTGGGTTCTTTTATGGTTCCATAACATTTTTTGGATTATTTGTTCTAAGTCCTGTGAGAAATGTCCCTGGTATTTTGATAGGGAGTCCATTCAATCTATGGATTGCTTTGGGTAGTATGGTCATTTTAATTCTTCCTATCCATGAGCACAGTATCTGCTTCCATTTATTTGTATCTTCTACAGTTCCTTTCTTCAATGACATAATTTTCTGAGTATAGGTCTTTTACTTCCTTGGTTAAATTTATTCCTGGGTATTATTCTTTTTGATGCAATGGTAAATGGGATTGTTTTCTTAATTTCTCTTCCCAACAGTTCATTATTAGTGTATAAAAATGCAACTGATTTCTGAATATTAATTTTGTTTTCTGCTACTTTACTGAATTCATTGATCAGTTCTAACAGTTTTTGGGTGAAATTTTTAGGATTCTCTCTACATAGTATCATTTCTTTCTTTCTTTTTTTTTTTTGGTAATGCCTTTGGTTTAGGAATCAGGGTAATGTTGGCCTTGTAAAATGAGCTTAGAATCTTCTCTTATCTTGAATTTTTTTTGTGTTACTTTTTCTTTTTGAATGTTTGATGAAATTCACCTGTGAAGGCATGTGGTCCAAGAATTTGTTTATTGGGAGTTTTTTGACTACTGATTCTATTTCATTAGTAATAATTGGTCTATTCAGATTTTCTGTTCTTTTTTAACTTACTCTTGGAAGGTTGTATGTTTCTAAAAATTTATTTATTTCTTCCAGATTGTTCAGTTCATTGGCATATAATTGCTCATATTATTTTCTTAAAATCCTTTGTATTTCTGTGGTGTCAGTTTTCACTGTTTCTCTTTCATTTCTAATTTTATTTATTTGTGTCCTCTCTCTCTTTTGTTTCTTAATGAGTTTGGTTAATGGTTTATCAATTTTGTTTAACTTTTCAGAGAAGCAGACTTTGGTTTCATTTATTTTTGTATTGTATTTTTTAGATTCTATTTTATTAATTTCAACTCTAATTTTTATTATTTTATTTCTTCTACTCACTTTGGACTTTGTTTGTGGTTCTTTTTCTAGTTCCTTTAAGTGTAAGGTTAAATCTTTTATTTGAGATATATTTTGTTTTTATTTTTTGAGGTAGGCCTCTGCTGCTATGAATTTTCCTCTTAGGACTGCTTTCTCTGTATCCCATAGATTTTGAGTCATTGTGTTTTCATATTTATATATCTCAAGGTATCTTTTGATTTCTTCCTTGATCTCACTGTTAACCAATTTATTGTTTAGTAGCATGTTATTTAGTCTCCACATGTTTGTGTATTTTTTTTTCTTGTAATTGATTTTTAATTTCATGCCATTTTGGTCAGAGAAGATGCTTGACATGATTTCAGTCTTCTTATATTTATTGATGGTTTTTTTATGGCTAACATGTGGTCTATTATGAAAAATGTTCTATGTGAACTTGAAAAGAATGTATATTCTGCTGCTTTCTAGAGAAATCCTCTAAAAATATCAATTAAATCAATTTGGTCTAGTGTGTCATTTAAGGTCATTGTTTTCTTGTTGATTTTTCTGTCTGGAAAATCTGTCCATTGGTACCAATGAGGTGTTAAGGTCCTCTAATATAATTGTGTTACTGTTGATCTCTCTCTTTATGTTGGTAAAATATTTACTTTACATATTTATGTGCTCCTATGTTGGATGCATAAATATTTACTAGGGTTATGACCTCTTGTTGGATTTATCCCTTTATCATCATGTAATGTTTTTCTTTGTCTCTTAATATAGTCTTTTATTTATTTGTTTGTTTGTATATTTATGTTAATTAATTTATTTTTATGGTGACATTAAATCTAATAAGTTTCAAATCTAATAAGTTTCATCTGTACACTTTAACAGTAAGGCACATAAATATTTACACTGTGTGTTCACCTCCCATTGTTAGATTGCTTTCTATCATCACATATTTGATCCACTTTACCCAATCTACCTCCCCACTATCTACATCTCATACCCTCTGATAACCACTAGTCTATAATCCATGCCCATGAGTCTCTGTTTGTTTGTCCTGTTTATTTGTTGCTTTTAGGTTTATATCTCACATATAAGTGATATCATGTGGTTTTCAATTTTTTTCTATCTGATTATTTCGCTTAGCATGAATATCTTGATGTCCATCCATGTTGTCACAAATGGCAGTATTTCATCTCTTCTTATGGCTGAGTAATATTCCATTGTGTATATGAACCACAGCCTCTTTAGCCAGTCACCTATTGTAGGACACTTCAGTTGCTTCCGTGTCCTGGCCACTGTGAATAAAGCTGCTATGAACATTGGTGTGAAAATACCTTTTGGGTATGGATTTTCAAGACTTTGGGGTAAATACCCAGGAGAGGGGTTGCTGGATTATATGGTAGATCATTTCTTATTTTTTTGAGAAACCTCCATACTGTTTTCCATAGTGGCTGTACCAATTTGCAGTCCCATCAGTAGTGTATGAGGGTTCCTAGTTCTCCACATCCTCTCCAACATTTGTTATTACTTGTCCTGTTGATAATAGCTATTCTAACAGGTGTGAGATGATATCTCATTGTGGTTTTGATTTGCATTTCCTTAATAGCTAGCGATGCTGAGCATCTTTTCATATATTTGTTGGCCATTTGTATGTCTTCTAGGGAGAAGTGTCTGTTCAGGTCCTTTGTCCATTTTTTGAGTGGATCATTTGTTTTTTTGTTGTTATTGAGTTTAATGAGCTCTTTATAGATTTTGGATATTAAGCACTTATCAGAGACATTGTATCCAGAGGCTTTACTGTATTTGCTTATTGTTTCTAGTAGTGTTGTTATGGAGTCTTCAGGGTTTTCTATATAGAGAATCATGTCATCCACAAATAGTGACAGTTTGACTTATTAGTTTTCTATTTGGATCTTTTATATCTTTCTCTTGTCTAGTTGCACTTGCTAGGACCGCCAATGTTATATTGAATAATAGCAGCAATAGTGGACAGCCTTGCCTTGTTCTTGATCTTAGAAGAAAGGTTTTTAGTTTTCCACCATTAAATATAATGTTGGCTGAAGGTTTGTCATACATGACCTTTATTATATTAAGACACTTTCCTTCTGTACTGGTATTATGAAGTGTTTAGATCATAAATCGATGCTGTATCTTGTTGAAAGCTTTTTCTATGATACATCTATTGTTATGATCATATGATTCTTATTTTTTAATTTATTTATTTGATGTATCACATTAATTGATTTGCTTATGGGCAAATCAGGGCACCATCACTGTGCCCCTGAGATGAAGCCCACTTGGCATGATGTATAATCTTTTTTAATATATTACTATATTTGGTTCGCGAGTATCTTATTTAGGATTTTTGCATCTGTGTTCATGAGAGATATTGATCAATAATTTTCTTTTTTGTGTGTTATCTTATCCAGTTTTGGTATCAGAGTCATATTGGCCTCACATGAGTTGCGAAGTATTGCCTCCTCTTCAATTTTTTTGGAAGAGTTTGAGAAGAATACGCATTAAATCTTCTTTGAATGTTTGGTGGAATTCACTGGTTAAACCATCTGGTCCTGGACTTTTACTTTTGGGTAGGTTTTTGATGATTGTTTCAATTTCTATACTGCTGATCTGTCTATTTAGATTTTCCAGTTCTTCTTGACTCAGTCAAGGAAAGTCTTATTTTTCTAAGTACTGGTCCATTTCTTCTAGGTTATTAAATTTGGTGTACTATTATTATCATTCATTTCTATGCATCTCTTGATCTCTCTTTTTATTTCTTCTGTGACCCAGTTATTCTTCAGTAGCATATTGTTTAATCTCTATGCATTTGTGAGTCTTCCTGATTTCTTTCTGCAATTGATCTCTAGTTTCAAAGCATTATGATCAGAGAATATATTTAGTATGATTTCAACCCTCTTATATTTGTTGAGGCTATTCTGTGTCCCAGTATGTTATCAATCCTTGAGAATGTTCTGTGTGCACTAGAGAAGAATGTATAAGTAGCTGTTTTGGGATGGAAGTCTCTCTACATATGTCAATTATGTCCAGTTGGTCTAATGTGTCATTTAAGGATGTTATTTCTTTATTGATTTCCTGTTTGGGTGATCTGTCCATATCCGACAGTGGGGATTTTAGTTCCCCTACTATGATAGTGTTTTGGTCTGTTCTTCCCTTTAGTTCTGTTAGTAACTGCCTTACATATTTTGGGGCTCCCTGATTGGGAGCATACATATTAAGAAGTGTTATATCTTCTTGGTGCATGATTCTCTATCATTTTGAAGTGTCTTTCAGTATCATTCTTGACCTTTTTTATTTTGAAGTCTATTTCATCTAACATTAGTACAGGTACTCCTAGTTTTCTCTGAATGCCATTTTCTTGGAATATCATTTTCCACCCTTTTACTGTGAGTCTATATTTGTCTTTGGAGCTGTGATATGTCTCCTGGAGGCAGCATATGGGTGGGTTTTGTTTTTTGATCCATTCTGCAATCTATGCCTTTTTATTGGTGAGTTCAGTCCATTTACATTTAGGGTGATTATTGAAATATGAGATCTTCTTATAGCCATTTTATCTTTTGCTTTCTGGTAGCTCAGTGTTTCGATTGTGTCCTTGTCTTTGTGTTTCTGTTTTCTTTATTTTGATTGGCTTTTGTCGGTTTTGCTTCTGATTCTTCTTGTTTTATGTTATATACTTCAGTTCTGAATCTTCTGTGTGTGGTTACCATTACAAATATGTAAGGATAATGATATATATACAGTAGTAGATTTTCTTCTGTGTATGCCCCATCTCCATTCTCCTTTGTATATTTGGATCTTTGAAACCTTTCTTTTTCAGTCACTGATATCACAATTTGTCCCTATGTATGCTGAATGTTCATTACTATATTGCTATAATAGCAATTCTCTTCTTAGTGTTTAAGCTTATAATGCCTTGTTCTTAGTAAGGGTTGCACTCCTGTTTCTATTTGCCTGTTAGTCACCTACTCCTAATTATGTATATTTTTTTTGTCATTTTTTTTAGGTGAGCGACCTCTTTCAGTATTTTCCGTAGTTCAGGCCTCGTAGTGGAACATTCCCTCAAGTTTTGTATGTCTGCAAAGGTCTTAATTTCTCTTTCATATGTAAAGGAAAACTAGAATAATGTAAGGATACATTATTCTAAACTAGTGGTTCCTTTCACTTAATGGTTTAAATATTTGATTCCATTCCTTTCTGGCTTGTAAGGTTTGAGCTGAGAAGTTCGAGAATAATTGAATTGATTTTCCTCTATAATTTACCATTTCTTTCTTCCTCTATAATTTACCATTTCTTTCTCCCTGGCTACGCTGAGAATTCTGTCTTTATAGTGATTTTTGATAACTTTAATCCAATGTGTCTTGGTGAAGGCCTTTTCCAGTTGAGATAATTGGGTGTTCTGTTGACTTCTTGAATTCCAAACTCCAGCTCATTCCTTAGGTTTGGGGAATTCTCAACAACTATTTGTCTGAAAATGATTTCTAGTCTCTTTTCCTTTTCCTCACCTTTGATAATGCCTATTATTCTTATGTTTCCTCTCCTGATGGTATCAGCTAATTCTAGAATTTCTCTTTCATTATTTTTCATTCTTTGATTTCTCTCTTCTTCCTTCTGATTTATTTCTAGATTTCTGTCTTTGATATCACTGATCCTTTCCTCCATTTAGTTGACTCTATTTCCCAAGCTTGCTAAATCATTTTTCAATTCTTGCAGTGTGATTTTTTTTTTCCAGAAGATCTATTCTGTTCTTTTTGAGGGTTTTATTCCCCTTGCTCTGCTCATCTAGTTGTTTTTTCAATTCCTGAAAGTGTCAATATTACTCATTTTGAAACTCACTGAGTTTGTTTTAGAAGTATCATCCTGATTTTTTTGTCATTTAAGTCACATATTTCTATGTCTGTAAGTTTATTTTCTGGAGATTTTTCTCTTTCTTTCTGAGCTGCCTTGTCACCTTCGTTGTTCATGGTGTTTAATGTACTATTTCTCTGCCTGGGTATTAATGGCAGTATATTCTACTTTTCTTCCAGAAAGATGATTTATTATATAAAGATCTTTCTTTAGCATTTTGCAAAGAAGGCCCTTTTCTTTTGGTTTCTAGTAGGTGGCATTTAAGCCTTTTGGGACCCTGCTTTATATAAAGCCTTAATAATGCTTTTTTTTTCTGTTATAGATGTTTAATCACGTTCATTTCTCTCAGTCTCAGTGTCTGTCAGCTAGAGACAGTTTTGATAGTTTTTGCTCAGATTCTCCTGGGGCTCCATGGTGTTTGGTCACAGAGGGTATGCGGGGGAGGCCCTCTGAGTTTAGGATTGGGGTCTGTGGCTCAGCCTCACGTTTTGCAACCGTGGCTGATAAAAATCAACTGTTGTTTCTCTGCTATCTCACTTCTCTGCTTTCTGCTCTGGTGACTGGCCCTGTTACTGGCCACGTGGAGCTCACAGCACTGCCAGTTAGGGCTGTTCAGAGAACTCGCCGCATCTTCACCCCTCCCCTTCCTCCTACAAGGAGCTCTGGTGGCTCCATCATCTGAAACCCAGGGTTCTGACTTGTGGTAGCTCTTATGCACAGATCTCATGCTCAGACATGCTAGGTGTTTTGTTGTTGTTGTTGTTGTTGTTGTTGTTGTTGTTGTTGAGTTTTAGATGTTAAGCTTATTATTGTTTCAAGGGGAGAGATCTGGGGACATCTCTCACTCTGCTATGTTTCTCCAAACTCCTCCAAGTGTGTTGCTGCAGATTTGATGTTCCGAGGTAAGTGATGTGAGGCTTAGCAGTTGGAAGAAAATGCGGGGAGCTGTAGGCAACTGTGACACAGCTCTTTATTCCAGCAAGGGTACAGCTTAGCTTTTTTTTAAGTCTATTTTTTCTAAGATAAGTATTGCTACCCAACTTTTTTTTTTTTAATTTTCATTTATATGAGTAATTCACCTGTTTCACCTTCCCTGTTGGGGTGAGTCCTCATCTATGGTAAAAATTGCTCAACTCCATCATATTTTTTCTAGCTTGTTAAAAGGTAAAAAGAGTAAGTATGATCAACTTACTTTTAAGAATATGGCCTGGAAGCTGTATACATTACTTCTGCTCACACGTCACTGGCAACGACTTAGTCACATAGCTATATCTGACAACATAGAAGTCTGGGAAAAACAGTCTTTCACTATGTGCTATAAATTTCAGAGGACTTTTTTACTAAAAAGGAGAATGAGGAATGGATAGTGAAAGTGGAGCAGGGGTAATTAAGGTTCTTCCCACACTATTAATAGAAGTAGGATAGTCCCAATAACAAAAGGTCACTGCAGATGCTTTTAAAAGAGTAAACAGTTGACAATGAGTCTTTCGAAAAGAATGTTTGAATTAGGCTCAATGGAAAATCCATTACTTCTGCTGCAAATAACAACAAGGATAAACAAATATTATTCTTGTTTCCAAGACTCCATATGTGGCTGGCACTATGCTAAACATGTAATATGAATTAGCTCATTTATTTCTTACAACTCTACATGCTAGAGATATTTTTCTCTAGATTTTATAGCTGAGAAAATAGGTTTTGAGGAGCTAAGTAACTTGCTCAAGCTTATACACTAAATACATAGCAGAGACAGGATTTAATGTATGGCTGATTCCACAATTTTTACCCCAATCTCTTCACAATCTCTTGTTAGCTACATGATTTACTTTCCTCCACCCTAGAATTACAGGAAGATTCTCATCCTCGTTCTTTTGTTCCAAAGACTCATAATAAATGAACTCAAACAGGAATCAACCCTGATAGAATGATGGAAATCATCTAATTCATTGCTTGCTGTGTTCTTATTTTCTGATTTACCTTCTAGATCTATTCTCTACCCTTTTCTGGTCTTCCCTAAGCCTCAGGAAAGCAAATTTTACAGACAGCATCATACGGATGCCTTTTCCTTCTGATTCTTAGTTTTTTCCCTGTGACTTTAGTTAGAGGGAGGTTAGAGCAGGACATCTGAGTAAGGCAGGAGAGAGAGGTTGGGGTATTTTTGTCTCTGTTCCCATAATACTAGGGTGTGGTTTTGGCAGTCCCTGAGCTCCTCTCAGCCCCATTTTCAAGGCTACATTTTTGTGTGTTCTGTGTTACAATACCATCCCCATGATCTTTAGACCTAGGGGTAGTAAAAGCTTCCAGTTCTTGCCAGTCCCTGGGTGCCAAGCCTGTTGGTTTACTGAATGTTGTTCATACTTCCATAGATGAGGCCTTCATCAGGTCCATCTATAAATAATAATAAATAAATAATAATTAATGTCATCTGTTTCTTGCTGGAGTCCTGAAAGATGCATTGGGCTATCATCATGACTTTAAAAAGAATCATTGTAAGACAACCCTTGAATCTTTAGTGTTGCAGTACCTTATTAAAATTGGATATCTGTTTCATTTAGTGATCATGAACTTCAATATGCTGCAGAGAACTCTTTCTAGGTGTCGACTGGGGGTGGAATCTTCAATCTTTTGCTAATTTTACTAAGATGGTAATATGAAAGATAAAGTGAATTTTATTGAATGTATAAACTGAAATAATGAATCTTTAGTAACCTATCCATGTCTAAACATCCTTGGATTGGAATTAAGGCCCATTCAAGGTGGGGCTTTCTCCTACTAATGAAATTTTAATTGATATTTTGATCAGCTAATTATATTTATCAATTATGTTATTTTCACCATTTGATTTACTCAGATATTTTTCCTGCTGAGTGATTAAATATCCATATTGTCCGAGAAAAACAATCAATTCAGTTTTCTTCAGCAATATTGGTCTACCTTAACTATCCTCAGTTTTTCACTCTTCCAAGAACACTAGCTGAAAGCTAGTTATAACTTCTATAATAAAGAATACTTTAGCCATTGTACAACTTAGCTGAGAAGTTTTATGGTCTGAAAAGTCCTCACATTTCATACCAACTTTTCTTTTTAATAAGTCAGAAAATTGAATCTTTCATCTCAGTATTTTACATGAAGCTCCTTCCCCTTTACTTTATGGTGATATCATAATGACAATGTAAGACTTTTATAGATCTCCATTTATCTTTTATTAATTATTGACTCTAGATAGAAGATGTTTGTGGACAAATGCTTGACACTGATTCTAAGTTATAATGCTCTCAGAGAGTTTAATAATAATAATAATAATAATAATAATAGTAATACAACTACTATTTAGTGAATTCCTATTATGTGTCATTCATTGTTCTAGACTCATGTATCATCTATGTAATTCTCACAATACTGTAAACATTATTATACCCAATTTATAAATGAGGAAACTGAGTCTTAAAGAGTTTATGTTACTTGTCCAAGTTAATTTGTAAGTGGAGGTGTTAGAATTTATTCCAGAGTCTTATTCAAAAAACCTGCTTTCTAAAAATCAGTTTATGCAAAGAGAATTTTATGACACATGAGGCAGCAATCTTAAATCTATTAATAGAACAGTTTTCTGGTTTCTAGCTCAAACCCAATACTTTTTTTTTTAACCTGGTAACTTCATATCACTCTTATATGATTTGATATATATTTTTTTTTAAAAAAAGCAAGAGAGATAGCCTACTGCCATAGAGAAGAGAATAATACATCCCCATGATCACCTATTTTGATGATATGGCTTTTCTTATTATTAAAAAATCAAAATTGGGCTCCATGAGAAATTGTTTTTTATAGCTATACTGAAAAAAGTGGCTCAACATTAATTATAAACAACTAAAATCACTTTCTTTGACAGGCATTTTTTAACACTCAAAGGTCTGTATTACATAATTGCACAAAACAGTCAACTAGTTTAGTTAAATTTGCAGTTAATTGTTCCTTCCAGGGACACAAAAATCTATGTTCTTTAGAGTGAGATTATCCATAGAAACTTTACTATTCCTTTTTAAGACATTGATGGGATACTGCTGCATCTGCTTTGAGCACTTTCCAGGCCTAAGAATTTCAGGGCCTTCATGGAGTTTGTTTATGTCCTGGAGAAGATTAAAAGTTGACTCCTAAAGTAAATTTTGACTTTGTCAGCAGATCTCTGGTGATCAGTATCCTCTGGTGGGCATGGCAACCACAACGACAGATGTTGAGCACATCCTTTGACAGGCATCATATTTGGTGCTCGACAAACACCTTGAATGCCAACCCTGCCATCTGCTTTCCTGTTTACACAGCAGAAGGTTTTTTAGCAGCCAACACTAGACAATCCTAGCCTCCTGGTCAGCATCAGAGAGTACAACTTCCAGTGGTTTACTCCCCACTTCTCATCAAGTGCTCAGATGAGAGAAGTGAGGATTAAGGGTGATGACTTACCAGTGTTCATCTCTTTCATTCCGCTAGATATCTGGCATTCTATCGTCAAATTGTATTAGCTTTGTCCCTTGCAGATTTACCTTCACCAGAATGCTTTTGATTCATGAGCTTCCTTGGTTTTCCTTTTTAAATCAGCAGTCATTTCAAGAAACAGCCATTTGGAATTTAAAGATGTATTTACTACAAAAGAGCTGAAGACATAAATACAGCAAATACTTATTGAGTATCTATAGTGTACCACACAAAGTGCTGAGTCCTTGAAGAAATTGTAGTCCCTGTAATCACCACTGGGGCTTGCTGTGCAGTGGGGCAAAATGTGATCTGAGAGCACAGAGGAGGAAATGACTGATTTTTGTCTGAGAAAATTAAAGAAACTTTATTGAGAAGATAATATTTCATTTGAGGTTGGAAGCCTGTGTAGGAATTTTATAGGAAAAGATGGTTGGGATGATAGAAGAAAATTTGGGCAAAGAATGGAACATGTTTAAAGGTGTATTATCTCATGGAAGAACCAGGAGAAGGAGAGAAATTCAGAGTATTAGGAGCATATGATATTAAAGGACAGGACTGAAAAGATGGATACAGCCAGATAGTGAGGGCCTTTGTAGATTATGCTAATGAGTTTGGTTTTTATCCCAGTCACTAGAAGATATTCCAGAGAGAAATAAATGATAGAAAAGCTGTTCAGTGAGAGAAAAAAGGAGCTTTGATGAAGCTAGGAGGCTAGATGAAAATCTGTACTGTTTGATTCAAGAAGCAATTCTTTGACGGCATTTATTTGTAGATTATATTTTTATGGTTAATTAAAAAGCAAGAGCATTATTTATCATATCAGCCAGTTCATCTAAAGTCTTATGTAAAGCATTACATTGTTGAACTACTCTGCTAAGAAAAACTGTTTTAGCTGAGGAGGTGGGTCAGAATTAAATTTAAGGCTCAATCATTGAGATCATTTTAAGATTTATTTAGGACATTTTCTATGCCCTCATTTCTTATTGAAATTTTACTGCATTATATCATTGTGTGGATCTTTGACTGCAAGCTGCTTTCTTAAAAAAATGAAGTGGTGTATAAATAAATGCAAGTAAAAATAAAATAATATCTATAATATATATGCATACAAATAGTTAAAATTTGCTTATTTTTGGTTAGTGAGAACATATTTTCTAGTTCTGGACCTCTCAGAAATATCAGGTCAATAGTTTTCAAACATGGTATTCCATGTGGAAACTAGAACCTAATTATTAACATGGAGACATAGTAGCATGGAGATAGCTAAAATCTGTATGTGTGATTTTAAATAATTTTTGAGAAAAAAGTATTTAAATGTTTACATTTGTTTATTTTGTTTATTTATTTTTTAATAATGATGTTTGCAAACTTTTGACCTAACAACTCTTCCTAGAAATCTAGAAGAATATGTTAAATATAAGCTGGTTTATGCCAATCTATTATTTTCTTCAGCTTATTTGAAAAATAGATTGCTTATACTATGGCTTGGAATCTTACCTATGTTTCCTCCAGGGCACTGATCCAAAACACTATGCAAAATATAATAGAAAGTTTTGTTTTCTTATTTTGAATGATAGGAAGGTGACTGAAAAGGGTCATGTACACATACTATTTGGTAACCTTATTTCTCTGATTAATTTCCTTCCCTCATTCTGTCTATGTGCTCAGTTAATATTTTTCTTAAAGATTATTTAATCATTACTTTACAGAGAGAGCTTGCCTTAATCATCATGACTAGGTTAAATTCATCTTATATGCTTTTATAGCATTTTTGTACAAATGCCTTTTTTGTAGTATATATGACAGTTATAAGTTTACATTCATTTATATGATCTTTTGTTTGACATCTGTCCCCTTCAAAAGACTATAGCCTCTAGGGAGCTTTTTTAATCTTATTGTTATAGCTTTCACACTTAGCATATACTTAACCCATAATGGGGGCTCAAAATAATGTTGACTTGGAAATGAATGGATGGACATATGTATAATGCATATGGTGGAACACTTTGCACATGCATGGATCAAAAATGATGGGCAAGTGTTCTGGCAGTCCTCGTCAGCAGGGGGCTAATTTTTTTCTACTTTTTTCTTATTCCTTGAAGGTATAAGTCTCTCTTTTGTGATCCATATATGAGAAAAGATTGTATAGACTATCTTATCTTTGTTTAAGATGCTTTTTACATGTAAAATAAAGTGGCTGTTCACATATCACAGCTCACTGCTCAGAATTTTAAGGTGGGAAGTATTGACTGAGAGGAGAGCTAATTTCATATATTGAAGGATAATGAAATAAGTCCTTTCCTGGCATAGGCAGTATATTAGAAATAACTAAATGGCCATGGTGCTGAGATTTGAGAAAAGAACTGAGATGTTCTGTAGCTTCTCTGGCACACTATTGTGTTTGGAGTCATTGTGATGAAAGCTTTTATTGATTTGACCTTCTTGACATCTACTCAACAGTGAGTCCTAACCACAGCTTGTCATGTTCCCTAGACTATGAGTTACCTGTACCAATTTTTCATGATATAGTTATGTTATATCAGAGGCAGCATGCATGACACAATGGAAAGAGTATAGGTTTTGGAGTTAGTGTGCCTGAATTCTAGATCTGGCAGGCTTTATATTGATGAACTGATAGGCTCTGGACTAAGGAAGGAGAGTTTGACTGCAGTACAAAGATATCTAATAATCTCTGAGAAAAAAGTAAAAGTTGAATTGAAAGAGAGAAATACCTACACATATTGTCTCTAGTACATGATTGAAAAAAAATAGGACTTGGCAATATAGTCCTTGCCATACCTCCCTCCACCATGTGTTTTGGTAATAACACAGTCAATGTGGGCTCATATATCAGAGCAGGTAACAAAGGATACATTAACTATAAATTAAATGCCAGCAACCATCTAATATCAAACCATCTTCAAATTTAGTTTCTTCATTTCAAAAATTTTGATACTAACACTTTGCACTAATGATTAAAAGAGCGAATGTCTGTAAAACATTTAACATATCACTATTGTCATTGTTTGCAGGATTATATTAATTTTTTAGAAAAAAATAATTATGAATTAATTGAAAAACGTACTAGTAATTTTTCATAGGTATCTTGGAAGTCTTGGTAAACTATACCAGAAAATAGAATGCTTAATTGAATGTGGAGCTACATTTAAAAACTATGAAACTCATATCTGACATTCTTAGTCAAATACCATCCAGGTAAACGGAGGAAGCCATGCTGAGTAGCAACATTTGAGAGAGGAACGTAGGAGAGTAGCCCCCAGGTCTCTGTTACAGAGCAAAGTTTTCCCATCTTAATCACTTGATATACCACCTGTGTGCTGGCCACCCAGGTGTCATGAGGAGCAAAGACTATCCTGCCTCTAGGTACATTGCTTCCAGTGGGCAAAGTCTGCATTTCTCCTGAAACGTGAACTCTATTTCCATAGTAGTGATGATGCTAGAATTATTTGACTGAAGCCCAGCAAATTTCATGCATTTAAGGGTAATAAGATAGTCTTTTCCTGTCCTTTGTATTCCATCCTAGACAACTGAGTAAAACAAACTGACTGCTAAGATAAGAGCTAGGAAGCAGATTGTGGTAGCTTCTCTGGTACATTCATTTTGTTTGGAGCCATTGCAGTGCATTTTCTTTCACTGAAAAAAAAAAAAAATCTTCTCCTTAGTGCTTTAGTTCATGTGCCAAATTCCCTAGAGACTTTACCCATTAAAAAATAATATGTAGCAGACATGGTTCCATAGATGGGTGGTTAGAACATCTGATTTACACACAGAAGGTCCTGGATTCACTCGCTAGTGAAGCCACAGTCCATGATCTACGGTCATGCCACCCTGAATAAGCCTGATGTCTGATCTCAGAAGCTAAGCAGGTCGGGCCTGGTTAGTACTTGGATGGGAAGACCAGGTGCTTTAGGTATAAATAATAATAATAAATAAAAAAATAGCATGTAGCAAAAGATATTACTATGTTTTAGACTTTAATGTTTTATTTGGTGCTTTTGTTACCTTTGCTCTCACTTTAGGTGTGTCATGTCTATATTCCTGACAAAAGTACCCACAAATAAAAGAATACAATCTGTATCATAGAGCTATATATATTTTCTGTAGCCCTGTGTATTCACTCATAGTGCTTTTTAATATATCAAGTTGACACTTCTGATGGTTATTAAAATGACATGAATTATATAAGATAAATTGAAGTAAAATGAAATCCAGAACTAATGGCTCCTATACATGATGACAGGAATTGCCTACCCTTTTTTAGAAAGCTCACCTAATCTTCAAGGTCCAGATCAAATGCCACCAACCTCAGAAATACTTTTCTACCCTCAATAAACAGATCTCTATTCCCCTCCTTGCCCCCTTGTGATTTCCTAGCTCATCTTTTTTTCTGCGTCATTCATTTGGCACTCATTTTCCATTCCACACTGTCAGTTACTTTGTTTTGTGTTTACATAAAAGTATATTGTAACGTGCTTAAGAACTAGGACCTTTTTATTTTTTAACTCAATCTTTGTGTTTTCCATCCTGCTCAGCATGAATAGTAAAATAAAAAAGTATTTATTGTGTGATGACATTTTCCCCTGTATTGTTGATTAATCAACAGTGAATTCAGCATTCTGTGCTGGGGATTTGATGTGAACAAGGCAGATGTGGTCTTTGCATTTGATTAGAAATAATTACCACAAGTTTTCCTTCTTCCTCCTTCTATGACTATGCACTGGAAAGTAGAGTGGGAGAAGGTAAGAAATTGGAAAGGAAAGGAAAATGTGGTAGTTTGGAGAAACAAGAGTTTGTTGGAAAGTGCATATATTGCCCCCATTCTCATTTTCACAGTGAAGTTTTAAAAGTTAAAAGCATTAGTTCTGGAGTAAATCCCCTACCTGTGTTCAAATTCCCACTCCCCTGCCTTTCTGGGTGACCTGGAAATAATTTAATCTCACTGAGACTCTATCAATTTCTATTAATAGAGTCTGCCACATCAAATTAGGTAATGCTGGGTGCTGAGCTTACAGTGTATGCTTAATCAGTGTTGGTGGTTGTTAATCTTATTATTATTTTTATCTGCTGTTATCTTTACATGCATAACTCCAAGGAAGGCCATATCCAGGACTGTTTGAAATAGGGCAGAGAAAGCCCAGCCTGGGAATTTGCTCAAAGTCTTCCTTTTTCAGATGGTATAACTTGCTTCAGGCTTCCTGAACAACTCTGAAGGGTGTGAGGGAACCTTTCATATCTGGATTTAATATGACAATTGTGGGCTTTCTGGTGCTCACCTCCTGCTGGCAGTCCTCTTGCCCATAGTAAGCCTTACTAGATGGGAGTATATGTGAAAGAGAAGAGAATTTCTTCTCTTTGAACTCTTGGTTGTAGATTTACATAGATCTGAAGGAAAGAATCATGTTCAGTATTTTGCGGGTTAAACTTTCCTAGTTAAAACTTTGTTTTCTCCAATACTAACAAAAAGGATTTTCTCCCCCCTCCTACCCTCTCGTTAATAGGGTGCTGAGAAAATTTTGTCAATGAATGAATCAGGGGAACTGCAAGACCTCTTAACTAAAATTGAGGTAATTGAGCTTTTAGCAATTTATTTTTAGTAATAAAAATGTTAAACACATTCTTATTGCAAATGAATTTTTCTAATTGAATTTTTCCATGTTTTTACAAATCTGTAACGGGATATATGTTGCAGTTTTCATTTGATGTCACCTGCCTTTTAGTTTGCTCCAGGTAGAGTGACTTTAGTTGTAGCTTCAAGGACTTCATAGTATTAGCTAAAAATTCCAGTCTGCTTTATTAGAGTCCAATTCTCTGTAATAGAGTCAATGTTGGTTAGATGTTTCAAGATAACTGATTTGAAATAATTTGAAATAAATAAGATTATTTCAAATCAGTTATCTTGAAACATTAAAAATTTTTTATTTAAATTATTCTATTTTTCTTGTGGACCAGTTCATCTTTCCTAAAGATTACAGAAGTTATTTGTCCAAAAGTGCACATTTTAATTTTGCTCCTACACTAATAATTTAAGCATCAGAAAAATAGTTATTCAGATATACAATGTACCTCATCAATATGCAGCCAGTAAGTCCTCAATATCTCTCTGCTAAACTATATTTTATCAGTATATTTCTCTCTGTATGTAGAAAGATCACGTATTTTATTGTCCAAACTAGGACAGTTTGAAAGTGAAAGGGGTGCGTTAATAATTATTCTGTAACAGCAAACATGAATCAGGATATTCTCAGGTGAACTAGGCAATCTGGTTACATAGTATCTATGTTATTATATAGATACTATGTTACTAGGTTACATAGTATCTATATTGCCCTACAAGCTTTTCATGATTTAGTCACCTTTGCTGATCTTGTTTCCGATTCTCTACCATTCCTTCCACTTCTGTTGGAAGAAAGAACTCTTTGTGGTTTGTTGCTACCATTTTTTTTTGTGCAAGCTGTTCTGTCTGCCTAGGATACCATTGTTCCAATTCCTCATTTTCCTCTACCATCTTTGAGGCCTGTGTGCAGTATTGCTTCTTCCCCAAAGCATTCCTAATCTCTCCCACCTCTGAATTCCTGTAACCCTCTTTTTGTTTAGTGCTTATTAAAGTCTTTTGAATTTTGTATTTTTTAGGGTATTTGTTTCATGCCCCAAATGAACTATATGCTCCTTGGTTTTAGACATCATGTTTTATTCAATTGTAACCTTGCCCAGAAAGACAAACACAATGAGGGTGTGCACATGATAGTCTAAAACTCCTTCATGTTGAAATCTGTATGGTTGGAGTTATTTCTTTCCTTTTGTACCTATACTCCAATCCTACTATTTTGGGTTAATGTGTCTCTTTTTATTTAAGTGATATAACTTGGTTAATGTGTATTGCTATTTTATGTGCACATTTTTAATTTATGTAAATGGTGTCATAGAATGTATCTAATTTTGTTCCAAATTATTTTCTCTAGGCACTGTTTTTAGGTAACAGCTATATTGCCATGTGAACATTTAACTATTTCTTCTACCTGTTGCATAGTTCTCATGATAAAACTGTTCAATAGAAATTCCTTTGATGATGGAGATATTTTGTAGCAGTTCTATCCAAAATAGTAGCCACTGGCTGCATGTGGCTATTGAGCACTTAAAGTGTGGCAAACATGACTGAGGACCTAAATTTTTAATTTTATTTAATTTTTTTTTTACTTAAATTTAAATTCAACTAGCCACATGTGGCTAGTGGCTCTTATTTTGGGTAGTGCAACTCCAGGAAGCCCACCCACTGTTTTTTACCTACCCACTTTTCCACTGATGGATATTCAGCTGTCCTCCACTTCCTTCAACCAAACAAATAGTGCTGCAAGGAACAGTGTTGAATATGTTTTTTATGGATTTCTCTAGAAGTAGAAATTGCTGGGTCAGAGCTTAGGCATAACTTAGTTTTCCAGGAAGTGTCAGATAGCTGTCCATAATGGTTGCACCACTCAACACTCCCTCTTATAGAGAGATTTCGTATGTTCCCATATTCCTGACAATTATGTTACATTGTTCTCTAATTTACAGTTGTCTAATTTTTACCAGGGTAGTAGGCATAAAGATATATTGTTTTATTGATTTTCATTTTCATGATTACCATTGAGTTTGGACATTTCATTGTACGCTTTGTTGTGCCAATTTTATATTATAGTAAATCCTCATACATACCTGGGTCTTTGTCTGAACTCTCTAGTAAGCTTCTTGTTTTACCGATATCATACTATATTTATTGTTGTGGTTTAGTAGCAACTTTTAGATTCTTATAGGGTGAACTCTCTCATTAATCTTTTTAAAGATTGATTATTGACTTAGCTGTTTATGGACTTCTATTCCTTTGAGTCTATAATTCTTTAATATTACAACTTGATTAACATCACCATGCTGTATTAACCTACCTTTCTCTCTTTCTCAGCTCAAATAATTTTGGAAAGATTTTGTTCTCTCATTAAGTCTGTCTCCATTTTCCTAATGGCATAAATAAGGCACAAACATTTAAGACTATTCTTAATGTTGAAAAGAATGGTATGATACTGGATTCTAATGTTATAGGAGTTGGAAAGTGCTATAACTCTGTTGGGCTGATTTGCCCATATAACAAAACCATTAAGAGAATTTGAAGGCATCCAAAAAAGTCCCGAACTCTGTCTGTGAATGGGACTGGCGTTTAAGGCAAACTAATCCAAGTCAAGAGACTGGCCCTGGAGAATCATTTGGAGGAGCCGAGCAAAGTGGAAAAGGGATGTAAGACTCAGATCCATTCCATTCTTCTGGTTAGCTTTTAGCATATTCATGAGGTAGAAAACAATGGAGTCCTTACTATGTAGCAAGTAATATTCTTGGTATTTTGTGTAATAAGTAATTGAAACCTCACAACAACTCTGCAAGGTGGATTCTATTATTATCTATTATTATCCCTATTTTATAGACAAGGGAATGGAGGCACAGAGGATTAAATAATTTGCTCAAGACCCTACAGACAGTGTTTGGTTCATGATTCTAACCAGCCTGACTCCAAAGCCCATGATCTTAATGATGGATTTTTGCTGCCATCATCCTTGAATTAAGTGGCATGTTGGTGTCTGAGAAATTTGAGCATATATGGCAGGCCCCAAGGCCCAGGTGAGAAGTTTACTGTGAGGTAGGCAGAGCATTAGGTACAGGGAACAAACTGAGTTTTAGAACTGGGCTCTGATATTAGTGGGGCATCATGGAAGGTGGGCAAATTGGTGATAACTTTAGAGAGATATCATACAGATCTAACCAAATTCTAACTTGCTGTTACTTGGGTGCTATATAGTAGGCTATGATTGCTTTGCTCCTCGTAATGCAGGCCCCAGTTTTCAGCAGTTATCCCAGATGGTAGTAAGGAAAATAAGTAATAGCAGTTGAGCCATCAGAAGTGGTGTCAGCAAATAATTTCAAGTTTTCTAATCCAACGATCTTAACATACATCCTGCCCAAGTGAAAATTGCTCTGGGAAACTGAGTGGGTCTGACTTTTTTATGAAGATTGTCAGTGGCCTCAAACATGAGGAACTAGCCAAAAGCAGCAGAAACAAGTGAAATATAGCAATAGTTGGTATGAGATGGTTTTGATAAGGCTAGCTGCCCCAATGGGGGCTCTGTTCCTGAGACAGTTTGCAAGGGATTCTCTCAATAGAATATGAGCCCCATGTAGACACAGATTCTTGTCTATTTTGCTCTGTTCTTTACCTATAGTGCCTGGAACAAGGATTGGCAAATGAGTACTAAATAAATGTTTTTGAATTGAGTACTTTTTTACTCAAGGTTTTTTGGTTTTGTTTTTTGTTTTGTTTTGTTTGAGAAGGCAAAGCAGTTAATTGATGAAAAAAGAAGATAAAAATCATTATTTTATGTAAAGGAGTGCTTGGGTGAAAAGGATGAATAAAACATTATTTTTGGTAAAATTTATTTATATTTATGTATTTATTTATGTTAATAAACAAGCTAAAGATTAGAAGCAAAGAGGGGAGCAAGGATTTCCCTAAAACAATAACCAAGACAAATGGCTGATCTTGCTGGTGTTCACACAGAGGAAGCAGGGGAACCTGAGACGTATTAATGAACATTTTGTTATGGCAGGTACTGGATTGAAGTTCTCAGATGGTAGAGAAGCTGTAAGTAATCTTTTGCCTTGCTATTTTTTTAAGGATATGAGCAAACCTATTGGTGTCATTTCTAGTGAGATTGCCAACAGTGTCCAGTTTTTGCACTTTTTTCTTTTTTTGATAAAGCCTAATTCTTTCCTGAGGGCTAGTGACTACTTATTTGTTGTTCTTGAGGAACAGAGGTAAGATGCCCAGCTACACAGTAATGATGCTGGAAATGGCACAGGCTTTCTGTCTAGGGCTTTGGAGCTGACTGTACAAGGCTTTGTAACTGTCAGAGTTTGTCCTGACCCATTCTGGATGATGGCCCCTGTCAGTGAGGTGATGGCTACAGCATGTTCAGAGACTTCAGCCTTAGAGCACCACCTAGCTACTGGGGAAATCTAGCTATGTGCTCAGTCTGCCTCTCTGAAATATAAATATCTACTTAAGTAGGTTTATGGCAGTACATCTCATTGGGTTCAAGAATCAGACTCATACATTCAGGCTTATACATTTAGTATCATAAGCTACAAATTTCTTATGTATCTGCATTTTGTTCAGTGGCTTCTTTGCCAATTCTGCAAATTTGAGGGTGCTAGAAACTCTAATTATTAAGTAAGATTTTGTTTATTAGCAGCTTGTTCAGACAGAGAGATGCTTATTAGGCTCTTAACAGGCATTTGCTGAATTAAATCGCTGAATATAGTTTAAAACAAAATATACAGACAAAGTCAAACATACAGAGATGATTATATATTGTGTGCACTCTTTGACAGCTTGTTACGTAAATTAAGTCTGCTTTATATACAGTCTGAATGATGGCATTTATGGTTACAGAAACTCAGATAATTTCCTTACTCTTTGGTAGAATACTTAATAAGAGACTTTCAAACTCTTCTGGAATAGGATTAGATGATCTGGGGTTAAGAATAATAAGTACATTTATTTTCTGATCTTGAAGAAGACACTGAAGACTTTTGATCTTAGCATCCTAGTTCTATATTAAATAACAGAAAAAACTATATTTCAGAAATTTGAGTTTTTGTTACAAAGAAATACATTTGATTATCATTTATGAAGTCCACCCTTGTATCCTTGTCCCTTGGACCTTTGTTAAACATTTGGGAGTTATTGGCAGATGAATGCAGTATGGAGTGGACCTATTCAAAGCTCTAAGAGTGAGGCTAAGAGCTATTATTAAGAGAACAAGGATCTGGTTTACTGCTATATTTCAATGTCTTGTGCAGTGCCTAGCGAGTGGACACTCACTAAATATTTGTGGGATGAATGAATAAGTCTCGACCACTGAGTATTTTTAAGAAGTCCTTCACCAAGAATATGTGAAGAAAGAGATGAAAAGGAGGATAATTTTTCATTCCTTTTTTTTTTCTTGAATTCCACTCCAAAGAGGAATGCCTCAACATAAACCGCTATCAGAGGAACAATATTCTATAGATTTAGTACTCTGTGTGCTATTCTCAACCAAGTTTGCATGGTTTCTCATTTTGCCAGGCACTAGGACACTAAAGAGCTACCCTAGATTCCTTAGTTGCTTGAAGGTCAAAGTTTTGTAGTTGACCTCTTCATTGAAACTGGAAGTCTGCTTTGCTGCTAATATTAATGACTGTTGTTAACTTGTTGTTTCTCCTTTCTCCACACTGAAACCTTATCTGAGTTTCGGGGAATTCCTTAGCTCATTTTGCATTTTGCCCTGGGGAAAAACTGTCTATGAAAGTGTTGTACTTAGGACACAGGAGCATTTAATACAAGCCAGCTTTTTTTTTCTTTGTAAGGAATCTTTAAGCTAGAACCAGAGTTCCAGTGTAACAAAAGTACTCTTTGAAGGAGATGATTAGAAATGACTGAATTGTTTATTTTTATTAGACGAATATATGAAGTAGATTGTACTGGATTATGTAACTGAAATGGGATTCCTAGAGGCTAATGGATCACTGGAAGAGCTTTAGTGGATGGCCTCAAGACCCATTCCCAACCTATCCCCACCTCTGCTTTAGTCACAGCATTTATCCTCTTCACTGTTTTACATTTGGGAATCCTATATAATATATTATTTGGGAAACAAATTGGTATAAATAAAAGTTGAAACTACTGTTGAAGAGGAAAGACCATGTATTTGCTCTTGAAGAGAGTTCTCCAAAACCCAGTTTTCTAATTCCCTTGACTTGAACATTTTCTTTACTCATTAAAGGCTTTGTTTCCTCATCTGTAATATGAGGTAGCCTTTATTATATCAGGTTGATGTAAGAATTGGGGATAGACTCTATAGGTTCTGTAATCCATCTTTTTTCTTTCCCAAATTTATAGCCAAAACAGTTAATCTTTTTTTCTTGAGAATGAAAGTAGCCTCATAATCTTTCCAACACTGTGCTCTAAGATATCAGCATTGACATATGAATTAAACACATTTACTCTCCCTTTCTTACTAGGGAAATACCTTAAACAGAAGACTAAGTACAGAAGTGATATGTAAATAAAATGACTGTAACAATGATGGAAAATGGCTGTGTTATATGATCACAAGCAATTTAGCTTGAGGTAACAGTTAATAAAAAAATCCCTTCACATAGGATTTATTAATAAAATAATAACTAACAGTGAGTAATCTTATTGAATAGTTACTATGTACTAGGCAATATTCTATTCATTTTACATGAATTAATTCATCAAATCCTAGTAACAATGCTTTGAGTAAAAAAGATAGATCTTATAACAGCATTGTATGGATTCTGATGACATTATTTTAGAATGGCCTTTGGTCCATTTGTGATACTCTTTAAAAATGACAATTTAGCTTTTAGTATTTATATGTTACTTTCAAAAAATTTATTTGTTCTGACTTTAGATAAACTATTAAGAAACAGCAGACTCTTGGTATTTTGGCTCTTTGAAAGTAATCTGTGTCAGTTCTATTGCAGGCTAAAGTTGTAAAATAATTTTTAATTTTGTCGAGTTACCAGTTTGAATTCTGTGTGCTATGAGCTAGTGTTTGCAGTGTGTGACCTACCTTGTGAATGAGCTTAGGAACTGCCTAACACTCAAAATTATTCCAGTTTTGTTGTGCTTTGCTTGTCATCACAAATATCTTTTATGAGAAAAACATATGCTATTCAAGAAATTGGCCTTTCGCAGATGTCTTGGGTTATAGCAGGAGTTAATATTTGGCCAGTGTGTGTAGGTGCAGCTGTACTAGTTATTGAAGATATTGAAAAATGTTTGTAATTTGCAAAAGTAATTTATATTGGTTGATAAATAGCTACTGTCTCAAGACACCCAAGTATCTCTCTTCTTCCCTGTTAGCAGCTCTCCTATCAGGGTTGCCAGATAAAATATAGAATGCTGACTTATATTAAACCTCAGATAAATTATGAGTAAGTTTTTAGTTTAAGTATGTCCCATAAAATATTTGGCATGTACTTATTCAAAATATTATTTGTTCTCTATTGAAATTCAAATATAATTGGGCATCCCACATATTTATTTCCAAAGTTTGACAATCCTGTTTTACTTGGAATCCAGACGTATTCACAATCCAGCACTAATGAGTGAGTCCTGGACTCTGGGGTGCTGCAGATCCTTTCTCTGGGACCTAGGCCAGCCCAGCATCTGTCCTGACTAGGTGGTGCTCTTGCTGTGCAAGTCATTAAATATTTTTTAATACAACATTCTGGTATAGCTCTAGTAAATGTCAAGGTCTATTTACTTTATCATATTCTTTCTAAAATTTGATGAATACACCATTACTTAATTAATTTTCTTATATTCTCTTTTAAACTACATGTTTTTCCATCGAGTTTACTTTTACTCAAAAATTTTTTTTCTAAAGACATTTTAATATTATGAAAAATCATAAGTCCAATATACCATTTTTGGGGGTTAATTCTTACACAAAGAAATAACAAAAACCATCTACAAAGTAACTGAATTTCCACACACACTAAAACTTTTTTGAAGAGCTTTGAGTCTCTACAGATGTGACAAAGTTCCTTGTTTGTGTCATTCATATTGGCAGCCATTACTTTCCATCAAAGTAATTCTCTGCCACTAAAAATGAGATATTACATAGATTTTGCCATCTTGATATAATAGCTAAGTCAAACTGTAATTGCAAATGAACCCCACTATCTACAGAAAATGCATATTTCAAAAGGGGTCTGGGAAAATATAAAGTTTAAGACAATCATGTCCTTAAGTTTGTTTTCCAAAATATATCCCATAAGGTAGTAATTATGATAGAATTATAGAATTTTAATTGTTTCCTGGGAAAAGAGTTTATAGTTGCATGTGCTGGGGAAAAGGTAGGTTAAATTCAGTTAATCAGGTTCCTTTTCTGTTGAATTTTTTGGAGACTTAGTATGTGTGATGTGAATCTCCAGAGAAAAGTTATATGTATGTGTAAGTGTGTGTATATGGATCCATATTTCCAAGCCTTATTTTAGCCATTATTCTGAAAGCTGTGCTTTTAAACATTGCTGCAAATTCCTATTTTGCAAGTCAGAAGCTTGGTATTCACTCATTCATTTATAATGGCTCCTAATCTCCTAGCTGATGGATACCACTAGTGGACTCCAGAAAAGTTTACACGCTCAAAAAAGCAAATAGGAACGTGTATAATTTTCAAAATATTATCCTGAACACACTACCTAGTTGTTTTATTCTACTTATTAGAATACTTTATCTTTACTTGAGGTAGAAAGGCTGATAGCTACTTTGTGAAGTTTTATGGATTTAGGTAAATATCTTAAGATTTTAATACTTGTTTTTTTAAATATAAAATGAGGAAAAAGTTGCTTGAATTGTCTG
This sequence comes from Eidolon dupreanum, assembly GCA_028627145.1. Taxonomy (NCBI): domain Eukaryota; kingdom Metazoa; phylum Chordata; class Mammalia; order Chiroptera; family Pteropodidae; genus Eidolon; species Eidolon dupreanum. The sequence continues at coordinate 24,332,675 of CM053513.1, forward strand.
CTTTATAGAAAGTGTCTGTGTGAAGAGTGGGGTGAGGGAAGATTCTATATAATAATGCATTTGAAAGTGCTTTTTAAAAAAACAAAGCACTATTCAAATGTGAGTTATAACAATAGATCTCCAGTTGATAGTGGCTGCTCCATATTTCAGCCTTTAATTTTCTGATTTTCCAGATTCACTATTAGTGATACTATTTTATAAACAAAGACATAAAACTGTTAAGAGATAATAGAAAGTTACTGTATTTTTCTTTAATGCAAATAATCTCCTGAATTTTTTGGTCTGTAAATATGTGTTTTCACATGATGCATTTCTTGAAGTGTGTGGCCTTTGATGTAAAATGCACCAGACTTTACAAATGGAAATCATGCTATTGATGGCCATCAATGGTTCAATGAAGGAAGCTTTAGCTAGCTTCTCCCTTCTCCGTTGAGTCTAATGTATATTAATAGTAGGTGATTCTAGACCATAGCCATATTATACCAATATTATTTTTATGACCATCAACATATAGAAAGACAGGAAGGCTGATTGAGTTGTTCCTGCTAACACATTTTCTATTCTCTCTTGTCCCCACCCACCACCCGATACAGAGAGTGCAACATCCACACGAGTGTCCCTCTTGTGGAGGCTTTGGCTTTCTTCCATGCTCCGTGTGCCATGGGAGCAAGATGTCAGTGTTTCGAAACTGTTTTACAGACTCTTTCAAAGCCCTCAAGTGTACGGCTTGCAACGAGAATGGTCTTCAGCGCTGTAAGAGCTGTGCTGGATAGGGAAAGCTTCCACCCAGAGAAAGCCTCATTTTGTTAATTGAAGGCAATATTTTGGTTTATACCTTTTTTTTTAAATTGTCATGTTTATAGATTAATCAATAAACTTTGTTTATTATAATTGCCTTTGTTTCGAATTTTTGCTGTGACCATTTTTATCGATTTATTAAATTAAAAAAATGTTTACTTAACAACTACTATGTGCCAAGCTCTGTGCTAGACCCTGGTTTCTAATTGGAATTACCCAGTACCATTCCAAAATATCCAAAGTACGACTCCTCAAATATGTTTGATCTTCAAAAGGAAAGACAAAGCATTTCTAACGGTGTTGATAGCGTTGAGATTGAAAAACTCTGATTTAAATGTTAAAGCTAAACCAGGAAAAAAATCTTCACAATATTAGGGTAGACAAAGATGCTTAAACAAGTCATATGGTGCTTAACTATAAAAAATAATAAATTGTAGTCAAAGTTAAGAAATCTCCTCATTAAAAGACATTATAAAAAAAAATAAAGTCGGAAGTCACAACTGGGAAAAAAATATATTCATGGTATAGATATCTGCCAAAGGACTTACATCTGGGATATATAAAAAACTCTGAAAAATCAATAATAAAGAAAATCTAATTTAAAGAGTGGGCAACAGACGCTTTATAAAAAAGACATGTGAGTGGCTAAAGAAATAAGAAAATATACATCATTAGTCATCAGAGAAATGCAAATTAAAACCACAATGTGTTATTAGTACATATTTAGAATGGCTAACGTTTTGAAAAGACTGAATATGTAAAACGTTGGTGTGGATGTGGAGCAACTGGAACTCTCATACATTGCTAATGAGAATGTTAAGTGGTACAACCACTTAGGAAAATCATTATGATGATCTCTAATGAAGTTAAGCACATACTAACTGTGTGCTCAAAAATTTTCCTTCTAGTTAATTATTCAAAAGAAATAAAAACATATGCCCACATTGTAGAAGAACTTCATGGAAGCAATATTCTTACTAGCTGAAAAGTGGCAGGATCTCAAATGCCCACTGAGAAGATACTTGATAAGCAAATTGTGGCATATTAATACAGGGGCATACAACTTAGTAATAAAAGGGAATAAGTTATTGATTCTAGCAATACCATGGATGAATTTCAAAACATTATGTGTATAAACTAAGCCAGGCACAAAGGATATGCACTGTAAAATTTCATTTATCTGAAGCTATATAATAGGACAAAATTAATCTATAGAAAAGTTGCCTCACAGGGTAGAGAGGCCAGGGGGAGAAAATTAACTATAAAGAGAACTAAGTCAGTGGTATGGGTTACAGCTAGTTGGGAGATTTTCTCATAGTCAAGAAAGGTGGGGAAGATTATGGGTTTCTTGCATCAATGAAGTGTTTCTCATTACAGTTCTAACATGGTTCTGAGATTCTATTAATTAGTAGGGTCTATCCAGAAATTTCATGACTATGCAGGCCCTGGCTAAGTTTCTGCAAATCCAGCTATAGTTCCAATGTTCTTATCTGGAGTAGAATCTGGATGGAGAATTAATACAGTACAAGGGATTCTCATTTTCAGTCCCCATCTTGGACTACGGGCTCAGAGGACAAAAACTCTCTAACCTGCAATTATGTTCACAAGGAATTTGATTTTGTTTCTATCCTGTATTTTTTTTTAATGCATTGGCATGGGATTAAAGTATTATATTTTCTGCTGATTATTTGAGAGCCTCTAAAGATCATTATGGAAGAGTAATGAAATTTTAAAAAACCTCAGACATCTCGGAATTGCAGGAATTCACAAGAGTAATAGGCTCAGGAAACAACTTTGTAATAGGTTTATTTAAGCTTAAATTTATGTTAATTTTCTGAAAGAACTTGATTTAGACACTTTACCTCTGTCAGAGTTTTATAAAATGTAAACAGGTGATAATTATATCTGCTACATTTATCTCACATTGTTGTCGTATGAGATTAATTAGAATCAATAGGAAGGTACTTTAAAAATACAAGGCACTATGCAAAGGCATAGAATAATTTCATAATTACCATGAAAATTATGCACCAGCAATATATCTTTTTATTGACTGAATAAGAAAATGAAGTAATATTTATTGGACTTCTTCCATATGCTCGTTTTTTTAGAAAATATCTCATTTATCTTTGCGATACTGCGAATAAACTGTGATGCACAACATTAAATAATTTTTCTTAAGTCTTGAAATTTATGTTAGCTTGCTGTATCTTAGGTGTCCATGTGAGCTGCCTTTATTTCTGGTATAAAGTGGAAAATCAGTCAAGCACACAACAAACTTGCTCAAAGATGAACACCTACATGAGCCATAGAGGTGGAATTAAAAGGAAAAGCCTGTCCTGTGCTCCTGTGTTCTTAACAACGTCAGACATTCCTCTCTGCAGCTCTTCATTTTTCAAAAGCCAGGCAATGCTAGTTGCTGGCAAAGAGTAGTACATAGTAATGTAATCAGTGCTAGGGTTGGTCCATGAATAAATTTTTAAAAGAAATTAAAGGGGGAGATCTTAAAAAATGACACATACCTAATAAATATAAATGAATATTTATTTTTTAATCTTCTTGTCATCTCAAGGTCTTTTTTTAAAAAGATAAATTATTAGAATATTGATAAGAGTTTTGAAGTAATGTGAAAATTTAAAGACTTTTTTGGCAATTAATCTGAATGTAATATTCTTTTTAATTTTGGGGATTATTTCTCCTGATCTTTTATTGTTTCCTCACCATAATAACTTAACAGTAATTTTTTTTCTTAGTACTTGACTTGGGGAAGTTATTTTTAAGGCATTAAACTTAGTTTTCATAAATAAACATCTTCCTCTTTGCGCTCATATGTAAACAGTCTATATAATATTTAGTTATAACAGATTATCTCACATAATTAAAATTAATATATTCTTTAGAGACTGTCTCTTTCTGTCTCTGGCTTGTTTCACTTAGCATAATGTCTCTTGCATGATCTCTGGAATCTAAAGAAGTTGAATACATAGAAGCAGAGTAGAATGGTGATTACTTGGGACAAGAGAATGGGGAAAATCAGGAGCTGTTTGACGAAGAGTACAAAGTTGCAGTTATATAGCATGAATTAAGTCAGAGATAAGATGTCCAGCATGATGAGTATAGTTGATAATACTGTACTGAATACTGGAAATTTACTAACAGACTAGATTTTAGGTGCTCTCATGACACACACACACAAAAGAATGTGAGGAGATATGTTAATTAGCTTGACTGTAGTAATCATTTCGCTATGTACGTGTATACAAATCATCATGTCATACACCTTAAACATATAAAATTAATATTAAAAAGTAAACTAAAATAAACTTAAAAGAAGAAAGAGATGGTCTCATTGAACACACTACTGCGGCAGATATTGCTTTACTGGAAGTGACTGCAGTGGATTCCTATTAGGAAGCCCTCCCCTTCTGAGAACCGCTGGCCTTTCTGGAAATTCTTTCAGGAGAGAAAAGTTTTTTTCAACTATGGAAAAGTATCCATACCTCAAACAATTTCTCTAGGAAAAGAAAGTGCACCTATTTTGATGAATTTTTTTTTTTGTTCTGACTCTATTCTGACCTTTCTGAACTTTTTAATTAAACCTAGCACAGAACACATTGGAACACGAAAAATGCATGATTTGGTAGCAAGGTGACTTTGAATAATAATATAGCTTTTATAGAAGAATATAAGATGTCCTAAAAGCATTGCTTTATGTAGCTAACCTTTTTCTCTCTGCCACCTTATTAGAGGAATATCAATAAAAATGTTAACCGAATACCCAAAAATAGAGGTACACAGATCAATTAGAAAGCAAAATGTTTGCATTATCTGGAAAATTGTGTTAGTTGTAGAGCTTATTTATTACAATAAAGGAAATGTTAATACTTGTGGAAAATCATGGTCTTTTAAATGTTTTTCTTATAAATTGTTGGTTGCTTTGGTCTATATTTTTATTTGTATATGGTACTGTTTTGCATTTGACAGATGAAGACGTTGTGAAGCCTGGAAAGCCCCTAGGAGGAACGCTGGCACAAAATCTAAGACGTTGCTTCCTGGAAGACCAGATGCCTCTTCAGTGCTCTAGAGTGCTTTGACCTTTAGAGGTCTGTTCTGAGTGGTTTTCCTGTCTGCTGTAGATTTTACCCAGAGACAAAATTGTCAATATATTTCCTGTCACATTTTTTGTTTTCTGGCTAGGAAATATTATAGCATGCTTTATTCTTAGAAAAGAGAAATGTACCTGTTTTTCAGAACATTCTTCCCTGAGGTAAACTTGTCTGTAGTCTTTAAATTTTTTTCAGTAGTTGCTATGAATCCTTCACTGTTAGAAGATTGTGAATAGCGACTAGTAGCTGTGTTTCCTCTTCCTAACATCTTATCTTCCCATTTTCTTCTCCTTTCGTGTTTGCAAATATGGAAAATTAGGGAAGATTTTTGAGCATTTTATGAAGTAGAATCACTTCATCTCTGAATAAAGTATTTAAATTTGTTAGTAATATTATTATGATAAGTAATTATAGAAAACTCCTGGAGTTTCTGGTATCAAGAATAACCATATGACCTCAGCCTAGAAATATACCATGTACTGTGAGGGATACAAAGGTGAACATAATGTAGCTTCATCCCCATCATGACTGAGGAGATAAGATGAGTTCTAGATAAATAGAACAAAAACTCTGTCATGCAGATTATTGGTTATCAGATGTCTGATAAAGACATTAAATATTGTAGGATACTCAAAAGAGCAGAATATGTAAATATTGGAGGCTTCTTGGGAGACTTAGCTTAAAACAGTGCCTATGAAATTAGCTAGGATTTCTATCATAAAAAATATGGCTGGAAAGTCAAGGTCTGGCTATAGAATCAAGCAGGTGGAAAGTAAAGCACTTAATGCAGTGTATGGAAGATGGCAAGCATTCATTGCACATCCCAAATGATCCCAAAGATGATGATGATAGGTTATGTGTTACTTTGGTTTGGAGCATAGGCTGTGGGTTCTGATTACATGGTTTTGAATCCTAGTTCTGCCATTTATCAGCTGTGTGACTTTAGGCAAGTTTCTTCCATTTTCTGTGCCTCAATTTTATTATTTGTAAGATGGGAATGATACTAATATCTAATTTGTAGGGTTGTTGGGAGGGTTAAATTAATATACATAAAATATTTCTTTGAAAACACAGGATTTTTTATTGATTCTGTAAGCGATGAATATTTTTTCAACCAAGTTGTTTATTCCATGAAACATTGTTTTGGAAAAAGAAAGTAATTATACATTAGAATAAGTGAGGAAGTTAGCTAATAATAAGTTAAGGGTGCAACATAACCAATGACAGCATATGATGCTCTTTTTCTTTTTTTTTTGCATAATCAGAATATATGAATCTGTGAACCAAGAGGTAGAAGAGTGAATTCTCTAAATATTACATATATTTTGGCTCAAAATATATTTGATTCCTTCTTATCCCCATTATATTAGTTTATTGACATCTTAATATTCAAAGAAGTGCTTCCATCAGAAGCCAAAACAATGATCTGTTGAACAGAAAGTTGAGACTTCCATAATGCCATTTTAGCTTCTGATGGCAACAGACCCACAGAAAAATGGTTACTGTTTGGCTGATTGATCGATCCTGTTTATCAATGGAAAATAGTATTGATGCTATGCAATGTGTGCAGGAAGGAGGACAGTGATAACAATGCTTCTAAAGACCCACTACCAAAGTGAGTGCAAAGTGTTAGATGAATCTTTTGATCACCCAAATTATACCCATGGAATCACTGGACATAAACAAGAGACTGGATCAAGTGGTAATCTAATCTTCATAAGATCCTTGGCTAAATTTTATGTTCTTTTTTCTCTGTAATAGAAGAGATGAAACCCCCTTCTTCAAAACAATATAAATATTTCATAGACTTGTACACAGCTACAACAACATGTATTAAAATGTGTATATGTAGAAGTGGTGAAAACTTACTTCATGATTTGAAGAAATTATTACTTCTTTAAATAGAGGTAGGACAATCATAATTCAGATTACAAAAGAAAGTTTTTTGACATGACTTAGAATTTCCCACACATAGGCATCATTCTACATTTAACTTTTTTTTTTGTTCCTCAGAGAGAATTAATTCCCTTTTTGTTTTCCTAATTATCCCTAATGTCTTGTATGGAAAAATGCAATGTGCATTCTCAATGCCACAGAGATGCTAAAAGGGAGCAATGGATAAAACTCATTCGAATACTTGTTTTGGAAGATTATCGAAAAAGATTAGGACAGAATTAGAGACCTTTAGATAAAACAAAACAAAAACTAATTCCAAAACCTTTGCATATGTGTTTTAAATAACATCAGAGGTATACTTGTGACTTGTGTATTCTGATGCTCTGTTATTGTCTTCATACTAAAGCGTAATCACCAATATCCCAGCTCCTCCATTTTTCTCTCCATGTGCTAGAAAGTTCAGCACTGCTCAGTAGAGGCATTACTTTCTAGCATACTCAAAATTGGCATGCCATAAACATAATGAATATAAAGTTGAATCATAGAACATCTGACTTCTTTGGGAGTTTATTGTTGTATAAGTATGCTAATATCTTTCTCACTGGATCAGAGTTCACTTTGCTGTTTATCTTATACCAGTAATCATTTATCTGAAATCCAGGGAAATGCCATAGAAGATATGTATCGTTATTCAAATAAAAAAGATAGCTCTTAAAAATAAAGAGCCAGAATGCCATTATGTTGTGCTTCTTCTAATCTAGTTGGGTTTATGAAAGAAAAATGTCATATGATTTAAGTATTACTTGGTAGATTGTACTATTGTTGTCATCCCATTTAACAACTTTAAAAGAGATTTGAAACTGAATTATTCAGAGATTTTTATGGGCTAAAATAATAATTCAATATATAAATATGAACAAAAATTCATGTCATATGTAAATATGATCCACCTTATATAATTTCTTTGACTGCATTTGTATGATACTGTTCCAAATAATTTTATCAATTCTTCCTTGGATAGGAAGTCTTAACACAAAAGCTACAGTATTTCTAGACTTGTGTGTGTGTGTGTGTGTGTGTGTGTGTGTGCATGGCAGTATAGAATATGAGTGCAAACATAAAATGGAAGGTTTGACATTCTGAGATCCAAACAAAACTCATATGATTAGATAATTGGACAAGGAAATTGATTGTAAGTTTTTAGTAAAATGTCTTCTTCCGAGAACTAATGTAGACATAGGCTTCATTTTGAAAGGCTTGTTGCTTCTTATGTTTAGAGCTTGTACACAGCTTGAGGGGGATGACACTCTGACACTCTAACTCTGCCCTAAAACACTTTTCTGAGCAGGTGACAGTCTCCTGCCATCACCCTTCATTGCTTCATTGCTTTTTTTTTTTTTTTTTAATCTTTACTCTCCTGTGAAGATTAGTTCACCACATGGGAATGGAAGCCTTTTGTTTTCTTTTATGCTTTCTTCCTCTTCAAACTGTTGTCTTAAGAACAGCCAAGCGATGAACTAGAATGTTGCTGAAAATGTGCTGCTTAATGATATTTAGAAAATACACTATACACTTCCCTAGTAATTTGAAAAGTAAAGTCTTTAAAAAGTCACTGTCTGGATTTTTGATAAGTGATCACATCTTAGAATTTGTGGTATAAAATCTGCTTAAGTTGAAGGAAAAAAATGATTTAGAAAATCAAAACATGTAATTAGGTCCATAACTTCTTTTTTTCAAAACAGTGAACAATGAAGTTAAACAACACATTGGAAATTAAATGTACTTGAAATAAAATGGTCACTTTTTGTTTTTCGGTCTTACATTTTTCAAACTGTAGTCGATATAGAAGATCTGGGTGAAATGCAGTAATATTATCATGGTCTGAAAGAGAGTTGTAGATGCTGGTGAAATATTTGTCAGTACTTTTCACAGCTTGACATACTGCATCTTGGAAGTCTTTTTTTTACTGTAGACACTGTTCTATCAAAAAAAAAAAGTTAAGAAAATTACTGCCATTTGAAAAATTCTCACTTGAAACTATAGAAGGGCTGTAACAACATAACATAACCAGCTGCTGAATGTCCAATTCTGCTGAAAGAATTTCATAAAGAAAGCCTTTGGTAATTACGAATCTATCATGATCAACATCTTCCAATTAACTATAAACTTTATTTCATCACTTTCATGAATTATAGCCAAGAGAATAATAAATTATCCATAGACCTGTTTATTTTAATGTGTGAAATTCATGGTAGAATTCAATGCCTTTGGTTTCAAAGTGAAAAAGAGGGTTTCCACACCTGGGTTTCAAAGACATGCAAATTCGAGTTGGATGGGCCACTGAAGTGTGAATGAAAGACTTATTGCCTTTGGCCTGCTCATTTGAAGCCCTTTCCTAGCTGTGCACACGTTTTCCAAAACCATTCATCTGCTATTGAATTTCTTGCAAACATACAGACACTTCTGTCTTATTGAACAGCCCACCTAATGCTTTATTCATTTTATTTGATTTATTTATATGGAGCCTATTTCTCCCAGTGCTCTGATGTGAACTTAATACAAATTCAATATTCAAGGCGAATCTAGCAGCCAAAACTAGTTTAATGAAAGCAAATACTTACTAGAAAAGTATGGAAGAATGAGTCATGTGTTATAAGCTAAAGATTCTATTAGTAGGGGGCAATGAAGGTTCTAAAAGTGTTCCAAAAATAAAGACACCTTTGCTTTTGAAAACTTTTGGAGGACACAATTGGGTTGGCAGTCACATACAAAGCAGTATATAAGAAAGAAAGGTAGAAGTGGTGAAGGCATCTGTTTGATGATGACTTATAACTATTGTCAGATTTCCTTCTCATAGGCCTCTAGATATTTCAAGGAGAAATGATATGTAAAAACATAATGATTTAATACTTTTCTAAGAAGAAATACAAACACTATTTTGAAGGACTTTTAAGTTTAAAAACTTTTGAAAAGTTTGGTCACACTGAGTGAAAATGATCAGATTCCAGAACATAAAAGCAGAAGTATTATTTAAGATTAAAATCATGCAACTGAGAGCCTTGAATCTGATTTTAGAGTGACTAAGAACATAGACTCTGAAGGACTATCATTTTATAGCATACAAAAAGCAGTTAAAGCTGATAGCAGGTTTCAATAGTCTTTTTATCAAAAATTGTACAATCAAGAACAGAAGACACTTATGTATTCCACACATAAGAGATTTAATAAATGGATTAAGGAGGTACAAAAATGTTGGAAGATCTAGGGTCAAGGAAGCTGACATTGAAGATCCCTGCCCAAAACATCAGAGAGATGGTTAAGTCCTCACCTGGAAGCTGCCAGAGTTCTTAGATATCTCCAGGAAGTTCCCATCAACACTCAGTTTTCAGTGCTGAAGCTGGTGGTTCTTGAGCTTCCTAGGAATATTCTGGGTCTCACATCTCTCCTCACATCTGACTGCATTTTTTTCTTGAAAATTATGGTTCCTTACCAATCTCATGCAAATACCTTTCATTGGTAAGCTCTAACCCAGAACCATACAAAAAGGAGGACTGTGGGAAATAGAATGCAGTTCTTGCCTTTACAGTCCTTATGTGTAGTTTTGGATTAGACCTCAAAAGAGGATAGGGGTCATGGTAAGCTGACAGTGAACTCTCCACCCCAATTTTTGAAGGTAACTTTAGGGCATACAGGAAAGTGTGTTTCAGATATAAAACCTGGAAAATATTGACAAAGTAAACACTAGAGAGAGAAATTAAACACTCAATATATAAAGTATCTTATATTTGTGTTGGCAAAATATAGAATTCTGGAAGTCTAACTTCTGTGTGTTTGGTAAATTACTTTAAGAATGCCAGTTATTAAAAAATGTGACCTAAAATGACAATATGCTTTAAAATGGTTTAGATACAGCTGTCAGTAGTGGGCGCATATTGATTATCTGCCCACCAATAAATTCTTTGCTATGGAAATTTATGACAACCCTACTCCCCAAAGTCATATAATAAAATCCTTGTTCACAGTTGATTTGGTCATGAGAAGGCATTTGGCTCAAGTGAAGCTGATAATTCTTCCTCCAGGGAATTGTAGGTGAGCTTGGGCTTCTTTTGAGCATACCACTTCTAACCTTGGGAACTCTGATTTAGCCACGTTCTGCATGCTATGCGAACTGAGAAGCCAATCTATGGAGAAAGGGAAGAGACAATCCCGAGAGAGGCAGGCTGAGAGGTATAGTGAGAGTTCTACAGTTTTCCAATTCCTTGTTGTCTCTTTTGGTACCCTGAAATTGTGGCTCTTGGATTCTATGAAATATCCCTGTGTCTATATAGTAAACCTTATCTCTACAGCCTGTCTCAACTACTTTTTTCCTTAAATTATCTTGAGTTGGATTCTGTTTCTTGCAACCACAAACCACTAACAAAGAATGTTCATTACATTTAAAATATTTTTAATTCAGAGAATATCTTAATTTAAAAGAATACCTATGTCCAAAATAATGCCATTATTGCTTATTCTGTTTCTGATTCAATTAGTCACTTTAACATTCTCACTTTTCCTGTTCTGTTGTTTTGGAACTTTTAATTGACCTTCTTCCTCTTTTGTCTTACCTCCCTAACTGTTAAGAACATGAGAAGAGAAATAAAATCTGAAACTTAAACCATGTGGTTTTGGACTTGCTAAAAGCGCCGGTAAATGAGAGACAATTAAATTTAATGACAAAAATGAGATTACAATAAGCCTTCAGGGTAGTCTGTTTCTAAGCCTGTGGGGCAAATAAAGCACAATATCGTCTCTTAAAAATATAATCAAATCTCTACTACAGAGAGAACATACTGGGTTCCACATCAAACTACAAATTGACAACTTCTCTTCAACAATGTAATTAGCCACACTGGCAAGTATATTATTATTATTATTTTTTTTTAGGTGAGGCAAACCTTGGTCAACCTCATAGATTGCAAGGACCTTGTCAGCTTATAATCTCTTATTTTTTTATATTTTTTACGCCTACAGAACTTGGTCTTCCTAGGTGGTTTCCCATCCAAGTACTAACCAGGCCCGACCCTGCTTAGTTTTCGAGATCAGCCAGGATCAGGCTTATTCAGGGTGGCATGGCCATAGACTATTATTGTTAATGTAAAATACTGTTATAGGTCACAGGAAACCTAAACTAGCAATGGCAGATTTAGAAGTGAGTTAAAAATTTGGCACAGTACCACTTATCGCAACTGACTCATATAAGGAAAGAGACTGAGATAGAGAGAAAAGGGAGCAATTTCTAGTTGGCACAAAGTTTTACTGAAATAAATAAGAAATGTATATTGTTGCCAATATCTACTTAATCATTTTCATAAGAAGAAAAACAATTACAATTATTTCATGTATTATTTTGAAACATTGCTTTTGTATTATTGCATTAAAGCTAATTTTATTCACTTAGGCCAAGACACAAATAATGATCACAAAAGCATTCAACAGGAAACATTTATGCCCTAAATAATTCAGGCAGCAGAAGTATTTAGATTACTTACTTTCTTTTAAATAATTTAGGGATGGCACTTAAGGGCTCCAAATAATCCACCCATGAATTGAGGAGCAAAATTATGGTACATAATTTTTATTTAAATCTTCATTGTCTTTCTTCTTTTATTCCCACATAATGAATTTGAAAATCATTGTTTTAAAAGGAGAAAAGGTTATGAGTAGGCTCAAAATATTAGCTCTCAGCAGCTTATCAGTACTCCTTTGAATGACTGCTCTGCAAGGAGCTAAAAGATCATAGACCAATATAAAGTCCAACAAGCATAATTGTTGTTATACTTATCCTGAAAGACTCCTGTCCCATAAATCGCTTTCCTTTTTCTGACGCCATATATTTCTTTTATAAAAAAGAACCACTGTCTCCTTGAATGTTTGGTATATCACTCATAAAAAACATTAGTTCCATAGCAATTAAAAATGATTTTAGTTTTAGGATAATAGAATAAGTTGTTTTCAGGAAACTAGAGCCATGATAAAGTTTTTGGTGCAAAACATTTTAAATACTTTATAGGGGATGTGGATAATGAAGTCACAGAGTCCCTCTCTATGACTATGACAATCAAGAAATTTGCTTGAATCTTCATGAAAATTGAACTGTTTGGTGTTAAAACACAACAATATTGTTATAACAAAGCATAATTAAAATAAAGTTAAGCTATTTAGATAAAGAATACTCTAAATAAGTAAATTTACATAATAAAGTGTTTTGATTTAAAAATTTTGTTTTTATATGATTTTATTAAATACAGAACATTAAAAATAAGAGATAAATAAATTAAATACTTACCTTTATTACATTTACTAGCTGATTAAGTTTCAGTGAATAAACAGGTAATTTACCATTTCATGACTGTTTATTTAAAAATACTTCCAAAAAGAACAGTTGCAACTGGTTTTTAAAGATTTATTATTTTTATTGATATCTTACTTGCTGTTATATTTCCTTTGTTGTTATTTTTTTGCTAGCAATATATTATTGTATTTTAAAATCAACTTTAATGAGGTGTAATTGCATACAATAAAGTTCAGATTTACGGTTCTTGACAATAGTATACATCTGTCTCACTACCATCCCAATGAACACAGCACATTCCCATCCTTCTGAAAGATTTCTCTTTCCCCTTTGCTTTTGATGCCTTTTGATTCACCACCCTCCAGAGTCAGGCAACTATAGACCTGATTTCTATTATTACAGATTATTTTTTCTTGTTTTAGAAGTTTTTATACACAAAATCACACAATGATCTTTGTGTGCATCTACTTTATTTCATTTAGCATAATGCGTATAAGAATCACCCATGTTATTGGATGTATCAATAGTTCATTCCATTAATTTACCTTATAGTATTACATTGTTTGAATACACTACAGTTTGTAATGGCTGTCTCCAGCTTTTGGCTTTTGCGATATTAAATTTAATTTAATTATTTATTAGAATAATTTTAATTCTGTAATAGTTTAAAACAAAGGTTACGTAAATAAAGAATTTGATTAGTAAAGGAATTCTTAGTCATTCCAGATTTCATTGATGATATTCCATCACCCCAAATACTTTAGTGTACAATTTTTATAAACAAGGACATTCTGCTACATAATCATAATACAGCCAACAAAGTGAACATTAATACATTACCACAATAAAATCTACAGATTCTATTTAAATTTTACCAGTTTTCCCAGGAGTTTAAACTGAGGTTGCATGTTAGAATAATCTTTAATGCCCTTCAATCATAAATAGTTCCCCAGTCTTTCCTTATTTTTACTGATATTAATATTTTTTGAAGATTGGAGTCAGTTATTTTGTAGATTGTTCCCCGACTGGGATTTTTGCCTGATGTTTTTCAATGATTAGATTCAAGTTATGCTTTTTTTTTTTTTTGGCAACAGTATCAGAGAAATGATATTGTGTTCTTTTCATTGTATCCTATTAAGTGGTAAACAGTTTTAACTTGTCTGGTTATTGGGTTATTGGTGATGTTAACTTTGATCATTGATTAAGGTGGTATCTGCCGTTTCTCCATGTAAAATTACTCAAGTGCCTTTTTGTGATTAATAATTATTTTGTAGAGAGATACTTTGAGACTATGTAAATTCCCATTGCTCATCAAACTTTAATCTATTCATTTTAGTATCCACTGACATGTCTTGAGTAAATTAATATTACTATGCCAAATTGTGATTTTCTATCATTCACTATACATTTATTAGTTAAAATTATGTCAATAGAAAATGCTTTCTCTTTTCAGCACCCACTTATTTATTTATTGACATTGGTATTTCTTTTTCAAAAATGGCTTTTAATCTGTTACAGTCATTATTTATTTTGGCATTTAAATTGTTCTGAATGTGGCCAGATAGTTTTTTTTTTTTTTTTTAGGTAGATTTTTGTTTCTTTAACATGTCTCTACCATTCTTTAAACACTTTCTTCTTTCCAATACAAGATTTTCTATACAGGTTCATTTCTTATTTTCTATATCCTAGCTTTAAAATTAGCCATTTCACCCAGGAGCCCTAATGCCTTTTAGGTGAAAGATGTATTTGGAAAGCAAGATCTGGACACTCAGTATGTTTATTGCTATTGAGGTGTCACTGCTCCAGACCTCCTCAGTGGATAGAGTTAGGAGATGTATGTAAGTATATATATATGAACATTAAAATACAAATATAAATACACATATCCCCATGAGTTTATATTGATACTTTTAATTCTAGTTCAGCAATAAATATTCATTTTAATTTTATTCTCTCTTTCTATTTTTGTAACTCTCTTTTCTGGAGAAGCGTTCCATATTACTTAGTAAATTCATTCTCCCAATATATTTCCAGTCTTTCATTGCCACTGTTACCATCCCCTTGGTCCATATGTAAATGATCTCCTTACCCTGCTTATGCTCTGTTACCAGCCTGACAGTGACACCTATCAGTAAGTAGACACACTTTTCATCTTGCTCTGGCTCCAACATCTTAATGTCAATTGGCTGCCACTGTCCCTAGTCCCTGATTAACCCTTACCTTATTTTCTACCTTCTAATGGATAAATTATTTAAGAAGAAAGGAAAGAAATAATGAAAACAGGTAACAGTTATATTTAAAGAGTTTATAATCTCAAAGAGGATTTATTAAAAGTTAACAGAGGGTAACTAGCCAGATAAAGGTAATAAACTACGGCTTTTTCATTTTTATGTAAGAAACATGTTCACTTGTAATGTGTTTCATTGAAGAACTATAGAATCAGATGTTTAGAACTAAAAGAGAAATTGGAATTCTGCATCCAAACAAGTCATTTTAGAGCTAAGGTGGGATGACAGAAATAGAATAACAGTTTCAAAATCATATGATTAGCAGACATCAGAATATATGAATTTAGTTAACAAAGCCAGAGAAAAAATGTTTCATATTGCTGAAATTCCCCATAATTTATATTTAGTTGTTCATTAATATCAATAAGAACCATTCAGAATGGTTCATTATTTCTGTTGTATAAGCAAAAACAACAATAACCACCATTTTGGGGGGATTCCTACTATGTGGTAGATATTGTACTAGAAGCTTTCCATAGGTTTTTTTGATTTAAACATTTGGATTTTATGATTTGTATATTAAAAAAAAAAAACTAAACTGCAGAGAGGTTAATTCACTTACCCAGAGTAATATCTTTAGTAATGGTAGAATTAGAATTTAAATATAGAAGTGTATGATTCTAAATCTCTTCCGCTCTGCTAGAGAAACTTTCTATAATTTGGGCAGAGGTCTATTCATCAGCCAGTATTAACAAAATTGTCAGCCAGTATTAACAATAAAAACAATGATTTCTTTGTTCATACACTTGAAAAGTCTTGGTTTCAGCTGCAGGTTGATTGAGCGCATCTAACTACAGCCTTGTCCCATGTTTCTCAGCTAAGCAGTACTTTCTTTCATGTATTATCTGCATTTTCAGTCTCCATCAGGGGCAAGTTAGAGAGTTACTTTCTGCATTCAACCACTTTTAAAGTCAGGGTAAAGAGTTGGAGTCTTCCCCCAGGATTCCTAGCAAAAGCTTCATTTTGTTTTACTGTCTCTGAGTATGACAAGTGTCCATTTCTCAAACAAATATCGTGGCTGGTTAAAAGCCACCTGCTGAAGCCAAGTCTCCCAAATTCTGTTATACGGCATTAAATAAGGTGTGATTAACTTTCCATAGGAAATTTGGAGTACTGTTTTTATAAGAAGAATAAACAGATGTTAAGTGATAAAAGCAAGATATTTACTTCATCTCATCTAAAGAATTATTATCAAGTAGAGCTTCTGATTCTATTGTAGTTAACTGCCATTTACACTGCCCCCAAAGAACCAAAATGCTTCACACAGCACTGTCTTGAATGTGCCTAAGGCTTTATGGTTATTTCACGGCCAAAAAGATGGATGTCCTAGGGTTTAGAAAGAAGTGACAGCATTAGGCTACACTTTTACCTGTATCTCTAAAACCTTCACATTTTGTTAGTGTCTGAATTGCAGATTTCAGTCACTTTACCCTCCTGATCTTTAATCATTTTCACAATTTACCTTTAGCTCATTTCTACCCTTTGATATCTGCCTTCACTTAGTTCCAGATTCTTTTCACTTTTCTAATCTTTCCTCTCCAAAGCAGAGAATGAAATTTCAAAAGTGAAAAAAGGTCAAGTCCTAACTTTCTAATTTTCTTTCAATATGTCCATTAAAAAGGAAAAGTTCATATGTTAAACTTTATACGTCATATAACTTGTCTTTTGGACTTTTTAGTAAGCATAAGGCTTATTTTCCTGGTGTAATCAGATGTATTTGTCTTCTCATTAAATTAAAGTTTGACACATTCTCCAAAAGCAGTTTTTGTTTTGTGAACTCTTGAATACTTCTCAAGCCAGGTGATTTTGTCCTAATCAAAAGTATGAATGATAGGAAATGTTGTGTAAAAAAAAAATTTTAAATGCTATAATTAATAGTATAGAAAAGAATTAGATCAAAATGAAGTTAAAACAAGACTAAAAGCAATTATTTATTAATTTACTTCATGCCAGATGTTGGGACCAGTGCTTTCAGCATATTGCTATTGATCCAATAACTCCTTAGCTTGGTGTAATTTAATCTTGGCACATATACCTTTCAGTTAAAACATTTTTTTTGTAAATAGTTATACCTCTAATGATTAAGATTTACTGTACAAATAGAACAGATATGAGCTAATTTTTGGATCTCAGAAGTGTAGTGATCTTTGAGGAACTGAGGCTCACCCATGGGTCATTGTAGCTCACCCGCCCACCAGTATGAGGGCCATCTCGATCTCAGCCAAATTTTCTTTTACCAATTTTGCACACATAAGCTAACATTCTAGGAGTTCCTGACCACCTGCTCGCTGGCACCTTTTTGTCATATTAACAGCAGATCAGTAATTTACTCTAACTAAAGAAGAATATTTAATTATATTTACTTAATTTTCTCAAAAATATCATGATCTTAGAGCATTTGGAGACATTATAATGTCTACATCATCTATTAACACTTGACACAGAATTTGTTTGAATTCAATACTAATGAACCCAGAATGAATCCTTCAACTTACCAATAATAATAAAAAAATTTATATTCCGAAACAATTAAGGATTCACAATATTGTTCTGCTAGTAAAAAGAATAGAAACCTTTTTTAAGGGGGGTGTTGCTTAAGCCCCACATTTTTAAATGGATGCCACAAGGTAACTAAAAGAGATAAGAATATGACAAACTAAATAAATAACCTAAAGAATTCTTTGGAGAATGCATTGAGAAAGTAGAGTAGGTCTTCCTCATAGGGCCTGCTAGCTGGGGCCAAACTATATCTACCATTTCCTATTCTGAAGTATAGTAAGGTAGATAATCTTTTTAGGAAAAAAATAAGCAAGCAAACAAGAAAAAACAAACTTTATGCAGCCTTTGCAGTCAGTTAAAAGTCATCAGCAACAGTTCTTTCAAATTACGACCACGTTAGTAAACTAAATTGAATATGTGTTTAGTCATAATATAAAAAAACTTTTTAAAATACTTTCAAAAGGCATTGATAGTAATTATTACAGAGAAACCCTTCATGACTCGGACACTACATAAAGATAACCTTTCATTAGTTGCCCTGTGTTTGAAGAGCGATTGGTATTACTTGTGACTACAGATACAAGAGCTAAATCTCTAGGTATCTGTTTACACCCTACAACAAACATACTTTGAATTATGAATAAACAGGGCCATATATGGGCACTAGACGACATCTTGCTTAAGAGAGTAGTAACATGCCTGTTTATTTTGTATCCTCATCACTGTTTAACATATTGCTTGACACATAGAAGGTGCTTAATAAATGTTTGCTGAATTGGATCAATAATCAGCACATATTGAAGTCTTACTGCACTGTATTGTGATGGCTTATTTCCTTTTTTTTCCCGTCAGCTGCAATTTTATTTTATTTTAATTATTTTATTCACTTACATATTTTATTTCTATTTAAAAATTATTTTTCAATTACAGTAGACATTCAATATTATATTAGTTTCAGGTATATAGCAGAGTTGTTAGACATTTATATACTTTGAGAAGTAATTCCCCCAATAAGTCTAGTACCCATCCGGCATCATTCACAGTTATCACAATATTATAAACTATTTTTCCTGTGCTTTACTTTACATCCCTATGACTATTTTCTAACTACCAATTTGTACTTAATCTCTTTACCTTTTTCACCTAGTCCCCCAACCCCCTTTCCATCTGGCAATAATCAATTTGTTTTATATCTATGAGTTTGTTTCTGTTTTGTTTGTTCATTTATTTTGTTTTTTAGATCCCACATATAAGTGAAATCACATGGTATTTGTCTTTCACTGCCTGACTTATTTCATTTAGCATAATACTCTGTTGTCACAAATATTAAGATTCCATTCTTTTTTAATAGCCAAGTAATACTTGTTTCCTTTTAAATATTTTTTTTTGATTATTTAACTCATTGGGAGGAATTTCTCTGTCTTTTCAATACTGAATCCCAGAAGTTAGCATCAGGTTTGGTACCTATCAAGGGTCCAGTAAATATTTTCTCCACAAACAAAGTTGAATTAATTATGATGCCCTTGAAAAGTATTAGGTGAGAATGCCCCAAATGTGACAGAGGAAGTCATTGAAACCAGAAGTTTTTGATGGGTTTTCCCAAATACATAAAAAAATCATATGAAACTATAATTTAGACCTGTGTTTCATTTTCTATTGGCATGGCTTAAAAACCACACTTATAGATCTGTTACATCTGTTACTATAAAATCAGAAATGCTTAATCCTTCACCAATAGCTATTGCTGAACAATAAGTCATTCACTTCTACTACTGATTGTGTCAGAATATTTTCTCCTTGCAGAGTACACAAACCAATTCCTGCCCTGCCCTGGTAATATCTCCCAATAAAACAAGGAAGGTTTAAAAGAGATTTCAGTACCAAAAAATTTGTTTTACTATCTACATCCTTACTGCTTTCCCTTGCTTGATCTAGCTGTCCTATTGAGATTTGGGTTGGTTTTTGTCACAAAATATCTCTCTGTCTCTTTCCTGAGTATGAATAAATAGTCATGGCTTATAATCCTTCACTTATAAATGGTTTATCTGGGTCTTTCACAGTGTGGAACTGGTCTGCACAAAGCAATTTTGCTTGTTAGTATGTTGCGCCTTATCTGAAACTACTAATGTTTTCTTACCCTTTGAAGATATCATAAAGGTAGGCTTGTAATGTCCCAGGGACTGTGATGACACTCACAACATAGAAGTGGAAGAGGGCAAGGGTTAGTTTACACATTACATGCTGTCAAATTTTTCCATGTACAAAATTATATGTAGGAAGACAGAAGAAATAATAGAAGTATTTGAAAGTCTTAAAATGTTTTCACATATATTATGTGATGATTATAATTCCAAGTTTTCTTAAGTACATGTTCTAAGAAAAAGAAGAGAGGAATCTTTTCCCTTATTTTCAACAAGGAGTGTTTTTGATGTTTATTTATCCTTATACTATCTGAGCATTTATCACTTTCTAATTAATATTATTCTCATTTTTAACCTATCAGTCACTGTAGATACTACCAGGACCCCTGTATAGCCCATCAGCCCAACTCTGGCCTCCACACACAGATGTCTGACTTTTAGTCTGAGGGCTTTTTTGTTTGGCTGCCTAAACAATTTTGGCTCAAGAGAAAGGTGAGCTGAGTGCTAGGGAATTCATATCCCCAGAAGTACCTACAAATAATAAGGGACAGGAAGTTGAGGAATGGATATTCCAGTTTCTCTGCCCCTTTGTAAGGATGACTCTGAAGTTCTCATCTTTTTGACTGCTAATGGAGTACAGCTCTATTGCCCATAGATAATTTGCTCAATAATGTATCTTTTGGGTCCCTTCACTTCCCTGTTTTGCTCCTAATTCCCTGTGGGTGTTTTCTGGGATTGCCTTCTAAATAAACTACTTATGTTTGAATCCTTGCCTCAGAGCATGCTTCTGATGAAACTCCTAGACCAGGTTATATTGCAATGAAGTGAGGGCAGAGATTTTGGCTGCATTCATCTCACATCATAGTCAGAACAGACTTGCACCACGCTGGCATTTGATACTGGTTGAATGACTTAGTGAGTTTACATAGTAATGAATTTTGCTATTAATAGAAAATGGTTCTTAAGAATCTTCAGTACATACTATTAAGACTGATATCATACACGAATGATAATAGTTATCATGTATTGAGTATCTATAGTGGTTGCTAGATTCTGAGATGGATATTTAGAATGTATGTTTTATTTTATCTTCATAGAAGCACCAAGAACTGGTTAAGAAGGACATTGTTTCCGGGACCAGACTGCCTGGGTTCATGATACATTGAAACTTTGGAAACTTCAGGAAAATAATTTTCCTATGTTTGCCTGTTTCCTCTCTTTGAAAATGGGATGGAATGACCTATCTTCTAGGGTTTTTAATAAGATGACACATGCTATGCATTTAACTAATGCTTCACATGTTCAATAATATTAGCTATAAATTTGCTAATATGATATACCATTATGAGGAGAAATGATTCATCTTATTATAGTCGTAGTAAATATGACTCAAGTAGCTCAAGGAACCTGCCCAAGGGTATACAGTTAGAGAGTGTAAGAGTCTGGATTTGACATTTTGTCCTCCTGATCTTGAACTTTTAAATTCATCCTCCTCATATGTACTACTACCACCTTCATCCAGACTCCTATCACCTTTTGATTAGATTTCTGCATAACTCTTTTTTGTTCAATCTGCAGCCAGAGTGTTCTATCTAAAACATTTACAAATCTGACTGTGTATTACTTTTCTTGAAGGACTACCCATATTTCCCAGGTTATAATCCAAATTCTTTAGCATCCCTTACAAAATCTTTCATGAATTAATTGCTATTTCTTTAATCAGTCTTAACATTTACCACTACCCTATCCCTTCATCCCCCACTCTCTGTCAAAACTGTAAGCATTCTTGCCTTGACACTTTACATGAACAGTAAGTCCACTTAATATCTTCAAAAGTTCTTGGAAACGGTTTCTTTTAACAAAATGGCTTATGACAAAACCAATTTTACCATAAGCTAAATTGATATAAACAAGAATTAAGTTCCTATGGCCTATTTCTGGTCACAAAAACATCATCAAACTTCTAAATAAAGACCAAAAAACACTTCTAATATTAAACATTGACATAAATGTGAGCTAGCTATACAGACATTTAAGAAAGATTAAAAAAACAAGTAAGAGCATTCTTTTTCATTCTGCTTATTCTAGCTCTGGGTCACTGTAGCCAGAGCCTCTACCTGCAGCTCAGGACAGGATGCCTTTCCATTGAAGGGCCACTTACACACACACCCACACTCACTTATCTTGGGACAGTTTACACACCCCAGTTAACCTAATGTGAATTGTGGAAGGAAACTAGAGTACCTGGAGAAGACCTATGCAGGTATGGGGAGAATGTGCAGACTCCACACAGACAGTAGCCCTGCTGGGAATCAGTTAATTTTTTTCTCATCAATGTTATAATGAAACATTGTTGAACAAGAGGACGTTATTTGAGGACCTGCTGTATTGACCTCTGCCTGAAATTCCTCCCCTACTCCAAACTTCACTTTGTCCAAACCCATACCTGTTTTCAGTGTCAGCAGAAATTTCATGCTCTCCACAAAGCCTCTCTTCACCTCACAAGCCTGAGTAAAGTGCTGCAGTGGACTGTAGATGACCACAAAATGTTTGACACTGCTCCCTTTCAGGATATGTGATAAGCACTTAACATATGCATCTCATTCAGTCCCACTTTGACCAAAGGCTCTGGTTTTTGGAGACTAGTAATGTGGTGGCTGAAAAAAATGACTCCTACTGGAAATTGCTGTTTGACTATTGCTATAGGAACATAGGTATTTGACTACAGGAACATAACATTCTAAACAAGCTTTCTACTTCTGTAACCCCACTTACGCACCTGACCTGGGAATTGACAGGTAGTGAATAGAAGAAAAATAGACCTTTGTGTTCAGACAGAATGAAGAATGGGATTTTAGGGCTAAAAACCTCGACATTTTGGGGCTGCTTAATTTGGGGTCTGTGTACCCCTGGCAGACCCAGCTGGCTGAATAAAGAGTGTGTTTCCTATAACTCACTGAGTTCTGGTGGTCCGTGTGTCTTTGGGGGCTGGCGGCTACAACAGTAGTATCCACTCTTTGTGTCTTGAAACATCTTCCCTTAAAGTGCTGACTTCCAAGTAGAAGTCTTATTATAGTTGCTATGTTATGAAGAAGCCCAAGCTAGTAAGATGTAGAAGGTGGAGAAGAACATAGGGATAGAGACAGACAGACAGACAGACAGACATAAACACAGAGAGGTGTCTGACCATCCTCTGGCTGTTCCAGCCCCAGAAATTTTAAGTATTCTTGCTGAGGCCCCTGGCATCATGTAGTAAGGTTGAGCCATTCTCTCTGTGCTCTGCTCAAAGTGCTGACCCACAGAATAATGAGATATAAGAATAACAAATTGTTTTAGTCACTATGTTTTGGGATAATTTGTCACAGGAGTAGATATCTGGACTTGGTACTTCTCTTATATGCTTTCATAGCACTTTGTTCTTATCCTGATATAATGCTTGTCATTGTATCTCATCATAGTTTCTATTGCATGTTTCTCACATGGACTTGCAAGTAATACCTTAAGTACAGAGATTATATCTGATTCATCATCATTTGACACATTTCCTGGCACAGAACTGGTGCTCCTTAAATAATTGTTGAATGAATAAGTTTGATTTTATTTACTGATACAGAATTATGGTAAATAAAAAGGTTTTAGATTATTGCTTTATTAATAACAATCTTCTTTATTTTCTCACAAGATTCCTGTTATTGCTCTCATTTTTTATCAAATATCTATAGTACATATATTCCAGACATTGTAGTGAGGGTTGATAATACAGTAGGCAACAAGGGAAACACAGCTCTTGCCTTCGTGGAGTAGACCTTATGATTTTGTGAGAGAGACAAACAAAAATCTGTATTACTAAAGATATAATTATAAACTATAGAAATGTACAGTTATATCAGAGAATTTACCAGGGAAGCATAAAATAACGAGAGATTTTGTAGGCTTGCCTGATAAACTGACTTTAAGAATAAGTGTTAAGGGTGGAAAATTTTCAGGTGAGCCAACTAGCTAAGTCTGCTACAGGGAAGAAATATTTTTAGATACCAGAAGTCCTCCTGCTTGCTTGAGTGTGGTTTTAGGAGATGTATTGTATATATAAAGATATGCTAATGGCCAACTTCTGCTTCTGTAATCTGCTTATTTGTTTGATGTGGTTTTAGGCTTTATAAGTTGCCTCTTTTGGGAGCTTAGGACTGATCTCCTCTAACCCTGTGTGGTAGAGAGTCAGCCTGTTGGCTAATAAAGGCTCATAATTTACCTTAATTGGCTTCGTGGGTCTTAGATTTGATCGAACCACAACATAAGTAGAAATTAAGCAGTTAAAAAGTTGGGTGTGGCATGAGGTGGCGTAAGAATTCTAGGAAAAGGGAACAAACAGCTTATGAGGAGTCTCTGAAGTAGCATAAGTCTCTGTGCTTTTAAGAAATTGGAAGAAGGTCGGTGGAGCTAGAGCTTGGTTTCCTTTATTTCTCAACATTCTAGAAAGCCTTACTTTCATTGCTTTAGTAAAAGTTTTCTTTTTGTACCATCCTGTAAAAGTTTTCAAACCAGAGACCTCTTATTCACCTTGAGGAATCAAAGATTTTTTAAAAATTAAAATCTTAATAAAGTAAAGTTAGTTCTAGCTGACTTGCTTGAGGTAATTTTACAAAAGTTCTTAAATTTAAGTAGTCTTTAGTCAGCTTTACTTTAAATTCAGGGTTTTTAGAAAAGAATAATTATATGCTGATTCTGATCTCAAAATGTCACTGAGAATAATTAACCAGAAAAAAGGGATATTGTATTTAAATATTTTGTATCAGAATAAAAAATTTAAAAGGGTGTTATATTGGATTCTGAGCATCTATGAATTCCTCTGGTCCTGAAGTCCATATAATTTCATATTTCTAAATATTTAAATAAAAACCTAAGGATATTCAGGTTTCAACAGCTGTATGTGTAATAAAATTCACAGCAATTTCTTTGATGAGGGGTATTATTGAAATATTTACTAATTCACAATGTACATATTTACAAAACAATAAGGTTGACATAATAACAATAGTTTAATTTTACCTATCGTTGTAGCTGCCAGCCCTCGATAGACACACGTACCGCCAGAACTCAGTGAGTTATAGGAAACACACTCTTTATTCAGCCAGCTGGGTCTGCCAGGGGTACGCAGACCCCAAATGAAGCAGCCTCAAAATGTAGAGGTACAAGGTTTTTAAGCCCTAAAATTCCATTCTTTATTCTGCTATTTTTCTTCTTTTTATTGTCAACCCACAGGTCGGTTGTGCAAGCGGGATTACAGAAGCAGAAAGCTTGTTGTTAGAATGTTATGTTCCTATGGATGATAACCTATTTCCACTGGCAATAGCCTATGTTCCCATGGACGATAGCCAAGCAGTAATTTTCCAGCCAGCACACTATAAATAAAAAGGATGAGCTTAAATTATTTTTGATTTTGATTTATAATTTCTTGCTAACACTTTGATCAATTAAATTAAATATTATATATAAAACACTTAGAAGGGTACTTAGCACAAGGTAACATTAATATTTTATCATTGTTGTTTTGACACAAATCTCTCTCCAAATATTTATACCTATTCACCTACAAGAACCATAAAAGCCTCTGATATGTCAATAACAAGCTTTTGTTTACTGTCAAGCATAAACTAGGATTGATATAAAATACAATGGTCCTGAAGTCCCTCTTCTCAGTAAGCAGACTTCAGCATCAACTATGACAAAATAGAAATCACGAAACCCTTATTTCTAAGTATCACAATTCCTGAAATAGTCCAGATATTTCTTTCTTTTCCTTCCTATTATTTCTAAAAATCAGCCAATCCAATTGTTATGAACACTTCAGTGATGGAAAAATGAATAGGCATTTTACCATCTCTGTAGCAAAAGGTGCTCCTCATCTCCCTGTGTGCAGAGAGAAGTGTATTTCTCCCAATCTGCTCAGTGCCTACAAGGGCTATGATTCCTTCACCAGCCATGGGTAGAAAGCTGGAGGCTGCACACTTAATATGACTGAATTACTTTAGTTCAAATTTCAAAGTTATCATCTTGTAGAGGTCATGGTTGAACTCACAATCCAGGAAGATCATTAGTGACATTATAGAAAGAGCAGATTCAGGAAAGTGTTATTGGTAGATACCAGAAAAAAAAGTAACAACTTACTCTGATTCTTTTGCTGGGGGTAGGTAAAGAGTCAGGGGCTGGACATGTAATATAATAATGCTTAAGAGGTAGTGTTTGCAGGTAATTTACAGCTAGCAATAAAGTCATAGAGAAATGAGTTAGAGCCAGGTATGAATCTTTGTTTATTAACTAACATGAACGAGCACATATCTCAGGTGTCTTGAATCTGCTTACTTTTAAGTCTCCCTTTCTCTTTTGCTGGGGGAGTGGGGTGGGCAGGAAATTATTATTGCAGCACCTCTCTCTAAGTGCAATGCATCACAGAATTTGCACAACAGGAGTCCAGGTCTTGAGAATGACTCCTTGTTTTCTATTATTGGTCACACAAATCATTGATGAGAAATTCAGCAAGCCCACTGGTTCTGCTGCTCCTATGTCACAGTTAAAATATGGGAGTCTTTGCTGAGGCTGGAGACTCCATGGCTAAAATCCTTTAACACGCTGTGCAACAATTCGTCTGAGCTATCTGGAACCCTCTTGCTGTCTGGCGGCCTCCCAAAGTATTGTCTGAAGTAGTGCATAGGCCTTGGCTGCTAATGAAAAAGACAGACATCTGTTTCCTATCCTGGTCTTCAAAAAGGTGTTCAGTCTGGGAAAGAGCTTCTTCTCTTTATGTGTTCCTCAGATAGACTTCTCTAAGGTCATGTGTAATTCTCTCCATGAGATGCACGATTACCAGTGCTTAGACAGCTACATTGTGAGACCTGGGCTTGGTCCTTGGGTCCCCTAAAGATTTGTACGGAGGTTCAACATTTGGAGAAGAAAGACAGCAGGCAAAGAGTCGCAAGCAGAAATATTTTTGTTAAGTAAAGCAAGAAATGTACACTTGGCAGAAAGTCCAAGCAGGCAGCTTAATAGACATTCCAGTGCTGGGAGGAGCTAAGGGTGAGGGTTTATATGAGTCATAAGGTTTCTTTGTTTTCTTCTGTCCCTCCTACCTATAAAGGCACGAATTTCTAGGTCTTCCTTCTGAACAGCCCATTTCTGGTTCGGGCATGTGAAGTGTATGCCAGTAAATGGGCTGTCAAATGCCTGTGCCGTGGGGATTTTGAGGGTGAGCACATGCTCAGTTAACTAATTTTGCCCATACCAGTCCAGTGCCCCCAGAGTAAGATCATATAATGGTCATCTGAAGTTAACTGACCGTGTGGGGAGTGAGGAAGGCAACAGGCTCTGCCAGATATCTTGCCTGCCTATCTGGCTTCTGACCTTGGAGGAACAAGGGAGGGTCCAAAGGCGCCAGGTAACTTGCTGTGTACAGTATTCTGCTGAGCTGGTTTCTGTCCTCGTTAACCCTTCATTGTTCTTCTCCCTCTGGCTCATTTCTACCTATCTACCTACTTTGTCAATACTTTAATCTCTTCAGTGAATTTGGTTTTGGGAAACAACTGCTAGGGAGGGAGATGTCTTTCAGGTAACTTGCTTTCAGTGCTGCTACAGGATTTCCATTAAGCAAAGATGTATAGAGCAAACTGCTGCTTAAATGAAGAGAGAGCAGAATGTACAAGAACAAAAAAATTACTTCAAAAATCTATCTTGAAACACGGAAACAAAGGAGCAATACTCAAGTGAATGCTTTTATGTTTGCTTTGATCATATTTAAAGATAGCAGGGAAATTAAAATGCATGAGGAATTAAAACAGTTATGTGTTTTGTGTACACATATATTTTAAAAGCCTCTGACTGAGGAGTTTTGAAAGTGAAATTACTTCTTTTGAGGCCAGATTTTAGGTGTAGGTCTCACCACCTGAACACTGAATGGATTTACGACCCTTCAGAAGAGTGACCTCAATTATTTCTAAGATGCCCCAAAGAAGTACATTATGTATGGTCACAAAGTATTGAGCATAAGTGCTCCAGACATCTTTTTTTCCTCCCTATTTTGACTCATCCGGCCAAAGTATACTGACCTTGAAGTTCCCTGAGACTTCCTGGTGCCCTGTGAGATTTGCCAGAGCCTAAATGAAGACAGTTGTCTTTCAGATTACCAAAGTTATGCTGGAGCAACACTCATCTGCCTACAGATTTTCAAAGGCTTTTGTAAAAACAGCTATTTCAGTTTCTCTTTTCTGACTCTTCTGTTTTACAAATTACCAACATTTTACTGCCATCTCCACCCCTTCCATCCCACTTTTACAAGAATACACAGTAATTTAGCCAGTGCCTTACAGGTCTCAAGTCACACATAACCAAAATCCATCTCTCCATTTCAATACTTCTACTAAAACAACACAGGCATACCTCAAAGAGATTTGGGATTCAATTCAGACAACTGTGATAAAATGAGTATTGTAATAAAGTGAATCATAATCTTTTTCCTGGTGAAGTCTTGTCTTCAATTTGTAAAAAACACAATACCCATAAAGCACAATAAAGCAAAGTGCAATAAAATAAAATGTGTCTGTCATTGTGGGAGGCAGAATAATGGTCCCCAAAGATGTCTATGTCTTAATCCCTGGAAAATATAAATTGCCTTACATGGCAAATAGGAAATAAAGTTGCTGATCAGCTGACCTTAAAATATTGTGATATCCTGGATTATCCATTTATCCATTAGGTTCAGTACCACTGTGAGGATCCTTATAACTGGAAGAAGGATGAAGAGGGTCAGAGAAAGATGTAACTACAGAAGAATGGTCAAAGACATGTATTGTCATTGAGTTTGAAGATGGGCCAAAGGAGCTACAACCAAGGAATGTGAGTGGGTCTGTCCAGAAGCTAGAAAAGGCAAAGAAACAGATACATTCCTAGAACCACCAGAAAGGAATGAGGCCTTACCAGCACCTTGAGTTTATCCCAGCAAGACCCATGTCAGACTTCTAAATGACAGAACTGAATGACAATAAATTTATGTTAAGTGACTAAGCTTGTGATAATTAGTCCAGTAGAAAAAAGGAACAATAGAAACCTAATATAATAATCAAACATACAAATAAAAAACCAGGGAAGTCTGAAATATAATTCTTACCTCAACAATATGTAAAGTCATATTATCAATGTAAAACATATGTACATATGTATTTAAGTTAATGCTTCTGTCACATTTTAACTTCTGGCTTAATAATTGTACAACTGAAGACCCTACTTGGAGCAGTTTTCCTGGGGTGGGGTGGGATGCGGGGAGGAATTGACTGAATCAAAGAGGAATTAAAATCTTTAAACTTGGGAACTAAAAAACTGTAACTTACATACTGTAGCTTTATTTCAATCAATGTTTCAAATACCTTACCATTTACTCTTAGCTGAGGCAAAGGAATAGAGAGAAAAACAGGATAGATATTGCAATAAAGTCCAATAGGGATTGAGGAGAGATGTGTATTGTGGTAAACTTTATACAACAAGACATTTTAAATAGGCAAAACTGGTAAAATAAAAACAATGACAGATGAGAAAGTTTACATGGAATGACCTGGATCTTTTCAGAGCTGTAGGAGAAATATGTTAAAAGTAGTGATTGAATGGAAGGGAAAAATCATTAGATTTTAAAGAAATAGACACATGTCTATGTTCAGCCTCTTCTAATATTGTATGACTTGTATGACATACTTACTACAAATTCCTAAATGATTTTTTAAAGTAAAATAATTAAGATGACTTATAAACCAGATAATGTCTGCAATACTTTTTTTTTAAGCTTCATCATATTTCTCAGCCCCCCTTTTCGTAAGATGTACTCATGTGATCGAGTCTTTGTAAATGAAATACGAGCAGACGTGATGTACACCTAGTCCAGGTTCATGAAAAACTCCCACTGAACTCTCCATGTACTTAACATATTCTTTCATCCACAAGCTGAAAAAAGGAGTCCAAGGACCCAGGTAGAAGAATCGTGTCCCTAATTATGCATCTTCCACCTTAAATTGAACTATAATTTGAATGAGAAATAAACTAGTATTACGCTAAGCCGCTGCCATTTTGGTGTTGTGGCTTACAATAATTAGCCTGTCCTGACTAGTAGAGGCCCTCCTTATCTCTCTGGAGCTCAGTTTCCTGATTGATCAGATTATTTTTAGCTCTATGATACTGTAACTTTCAAGCTCTGGAATAGTTCAGGAGTATGATCCTTTAGGAAGTGAAAAAATGTTTAATATTGAAACTGGGACCAGGGTAGACTATAATAAGACCTGGATGTATACGTCTCTCTCT
This sequence comes from Eidolon dupreanum, assembly GCA_028627145.1. Classification (NCBI taxonomy): domain Eukaryota; kingdom Metazoa; phylum Chordata; class Mammalia; order Chiroptera; family Pteropodidae; genus Eidolon; species Eidolon dupreanum. Next base: position 24,363,069 of record CM053513.1, read on the forward strand.
CTGTTCTGTGTATTGAGCATATAGGTGAAGCATATATACATATGTATGTATGTTCTGAGTTTTTATGGTACATGGAGAAGAAGGCCATCAGCTTCTAAAAATGATGGGATATGAGTTCTTACCATGTGTGACCTGGTTACTGTTCTGTAAGTTCAAGATGGGAGGTTTGGGGAGAGTGGACTTGACTGAAGCTTTTAGGGAAGATGGGGGAGCTGTTTGAGTATCTTAGCACCAAGAAGAAAACTGGCGGTGGTCATGTTCAATTGTTAAGCAAAATAAGCCAGACAGAAAAAAGTCGAAAACCACATGATATCACTGATATATGGAATATAAACCTAAAAGCAATGAGAAAACTGACAGTGACTTATGGACATGGACAATAGACTAGTGGCTACCAGAGGTGGAGGAAGGAGGAAGTAGATAGGGTAAAAGGGATCGAGTATCTAACTACGGATGGTGAACATACAATGCAAAATATATATGACTTACTGTTGAATTGTATACTTGAAACTTACTGGATTTCATTAACCAATGTCATCATAATAAAAAATAAATAAATAAAATAAAAAATTCCCAAAGTGGATCATGGCTTTGAGATTCTGAAGTCTATCCACAGGGCAGTATATAAAAAGTACAGATGGAGATCAAGGACAACAAAGAAGGCCAGTAAACATGAGTGGAAATATATGAAGGGCAAATAATAAAGATATCAGGGGATAGGTTAGAGACAAGAATTGTGAGCTCAGGGTTGGGTATATCTAAGAAGGTAAAAATGGCTCATATTTCATAGATGAAATGGATGAGAGGTACAGATTACATTCAAGAGAATCATAAAAAGTGGCATGGCATAGTGGAAGGAATGTTGAATGAAGAATATGTGGACCTAGTTTCTAGTCAGTTCACCCGCTTACCAAAAATGGGGTGATCTGAACAAGACATATCCTATGTGAATCTCAGACTTCTCATCTTTGCAGATGGGGTTTTACTGCCTGCCTACCTGCCTCAGAAATCTGTCGGGGCATCAAATGAAACAATGTATGGAAACATATTCAATCATATATAAAATTTTATTTCAAAGTAATTATTTGTGGCTATAACTCCTTTGACTCAGATTAAGTAAATCAAGGCATAACTTGACAGACAGAGGGAAGGAATCTGGGGTGAAGCACAGACTAAACCTTTAGATTTTACGCAAGTGTTGTAAGGAATTATATTACTTTATATTACATTATATTATATTACTTTAAGATGGGGTTTTTGATTATCAGCTTGGTGCAGACATGGGATAACACTACAGCATGGTGTATCAAAGTAAAATAGATTTATTATACCCACAGATCCTGGAAGAGTGAGGTATGCCACACAGGGGGCTATATAGAGAGAACTCCAAGGGAAAAGACTCAACTTAGTAGGTGAGGTGGTGAGAAAGTGAGGGCCAGTTGGGAAAATGCTTTTATTGGGTGTTGTAGTGGAGTATGCAATCAAAAAGTGTGAGGAGATTTCATTGGTGAGTCTGAATGCCACTAGGTCACAGTCAGGATCGCAAGAAAGGGAACTTGTAGCAAGCATCAGCCTTATTACACTGGTAGACATAGTCACCTTCATAGAGTCCTTAAGGCCTGTTTATAGGAATATTGAGGCATCAGGAAAACATAAAGTTTTAAGAATTTACAGTGCAATATATCTGCTTCAATTAGATTGCCAGCTTTATCAAAGCTTCCGTGTCCAATTTCTCAGTGGTAAGTTAGAATGTGCAGTGAAAAAGCAAAGCAAGTGAGGAGATATTTTTTATTGACAAACAGATTGATGATGGGCTGAGACTGCTTCCTTCTGTAATATATCCTAGTTATTGCATACTAGAAACTAGTATTTGGCCAACCACTTGGTCCATGTTGCCTAGAGAAAATTAGGTTTAGAAGACTAAGTATGCCTCACAATAAGAGGCTCTAGCTCTGTGGCCAGACTGAGTGCTCCAATTCTAGCTCCTCGATTTACTAAGTATGTGTATTTGTTGAAGTTATTTAACTGCTCTGTGTCTTGGTTTATTCATTGGTAAAATGTGAATAATTCCAATTTTAATTCATAGACTATTGTAAAAATTAAAAC
>CM053513.1:24365674-24409970 GCA_028627145.1 Eidolon dupreanum
CAGAGCCTTCCATCACTAAATGGCTGCTTATACATTCTTCTCTAGTGCACACGGAACATTCTCAAATTCTACCACATACAGGGACACAGAGATAGCCTAAACAAATATAAGAGGGCTGAAATCATACCAACCATATTCTCTGATAGTAATGTTTTGAAACTAGAGATCAACTGCAAAAAGAAAGCTGGAAGAATCACAGATATATGAGATTAAACAACATACTACCGAAGAATAACTGGATCAGAGAAGAAATAAAAAGAGAGATCAGGAGAAACAGAGAAACAAGTGGTAATGATAGTATAACATATCAAAACTTTTGGGACATGGCAAAAGCGATTCTAGGAGGAAAGTTCATATCATTACAGGCCTATTTCCAAAAACAAGAATGAGCCCAAATAAACAACCTAACACTTCATTTTATGAAACTAGAAAAGGAAGAACAAATGAGGCCTAAAGCTAGCAGAAGGAAAGAAATCATCAAAATTAGAGCAGAAATAAATGAAATTGAAAACAAAAAATAGCAATAGAAAAAATAAATGTAACAAAGAGCTGGTTATTTGAGAAGATTGATAAAATAGACAGACCCCTACTAGACTCACTAAAGAAAAAAGAGAAAGGCCACAAATAAACAAAATCAGGGTTGAAAGAAGGTAAATTATGACTAACATCGCAGAAACACAAAAGATCATGCAAGAATATTATGAAAAAGTATATAATAACAAATTTAATAACCTAGAAGAAATGTACCAGTACTTAGAAAAATGCAATCTTCCTAGACTAAATCAAGAAGATCTAGAAAATCTAAAAAGACAGATCAGCAGTACAGAAATTGAAACAATCATTAAAAACGTACCAAAAAGTAAAAGTCCTGGACCATATGGCTTCACCAGTGAATTCTACCAAACATTCAAAGAAGATTTAATACATACTCTCCTCACACTCTTCCAAAAATCAAAGAGGAGGTGATACTTCCAAACACATTTTATGAGGCGAATATTACTCTGATACCAAAACCTGGTAAAGATAACACAAAAAAAGAAAACTGCAGACCAATAACTCTCATGAACACAGATGCAAAAATCCTAAATAACATACTAGCGAACCGAATACAGCAACATATTAAAAAGATTATACTCCACAATCAAGTGAGCTTCATCCCAGAGGCACGGGGATTGTTCAACATATGCAAATCAATTAATGTGATATATCACATAAACAAATTAAAAAATAAGAATCATATGATCATATCAATAGATGCAGAAAAAGCCTTCGACAAGATACGGCATCCATTTATGATCAAAATCTTTAACAAAATCGGTATAGAAGGAAAGTACCTTAACATAATAAAGGCCATGTGTGATGACCTCTCAGCCAACATTATACTTAATGGTGAAAAACTAAAACCCTTCGCTCTAAGATCAGGAACAAAGCAAGGCTGTCCACTATCACCACTGTTATTCAATATAACATTGGAGGTCCTAGCAAGTGCAATCGGGCAAGAAAAAGATAAAATGTATCCAAAGAGGAAACAAAGAAGTCAAACTGTCACTATTTGCGGATGACATAATTCTCTATATAGAAAACCCTAAAGACTCCACAAGAACACTACTAGAAACAATAAGCAAATATAGTAAAGTTTCTGGATACAAAATTATTGTTTAAAAATCCATAGCATTCCTCTATACTCTAATAATGAAGTGTCAGAAAAAGAAGTGGAGAAAATAATTCCTTTTGCAATTGCACCAAAAAGAGTAAAATATCTAGAAATAAATCTAACAAAACATGTGAAGGACTTATATAATGAAAACTACAAGACCCTATTAAAAGAAATTGAAGAAGATATAAAAAAAGAGAAAGATATTCCATGTTCTTAGACTGGAAGAATCAACATAGTTAAAATGACCATATTACCTAAAGCATTATGCAGATTTAATGCAATCCCCATCAAATCCCATCGGCATTTTTAAAAGAAATGGAACAAAAAATCATCATATTTGTATGGAAGCACAAAAGACTGTGAATTGCTACAGCCATCCTGAGAAAAAAGAATGAGGCCGGAGGCATCACTCTGCCCAACTCCAAATTATACTACAAAGAGACCGTATCAAAATGGCATGGTATTGGCAGCAAAAAGGACACACAAACCAGTGGAACAGAATTGAGAATCCAGAAGTAAACCCATATTTATATGGGCAAATAATTTTTGACAAAGAAGCAAAAAACATACAGTGGAGAAAGGAAAGCCTCTTTTTCAATAAATCGTGCTGGGAAAACCGGAAGGCCACCTGCAAAAGAATGAAACTAGACTGTTGTATATCACCACACACCAAAATTAACTCAAAATGGTTTAAGGACCTAAATAAAAGGCCAGAATCAATAAAATGCATAGAAGAAAACATAGGAACTAAGCTCAAAGACCTTGTACTTAAAGAGGATTTTATGAATTTGACCTCAAAGGCAAGTGATGTAAAAGCAAAAATAAATAAATGAATATACATCAAACTAAAAAGCTTCTGCTCAGTGAAAGAAATTATGAACAAGGTAAAGAGACAACCATCTGAATGGGAAAATATATTTACGAGCAATGCCTCTGATAAGTGCCTAATATCTAAAATATATAAAGAACTCTTATGACTCAATAACAACAGAAAAACAAATGATTTATTCAAAAAATGGGCAGAGGACCTGAACAGACAATTCTCCTTAGAGGACATACAAATGGCCAACAAATACATGAAAAGATGCTCAACATTGCTATTAGAGAAATGTAAATCAAAACCACAATGAGATACCATATCACACTTGTTAGAACAGCTATAATCAACAGGACAAGTAATAACAAATGTTGGAGAGGAGGCGGAGTAAAACGAACCCTTATATACTACTGGTGGGACTGCAAATTTTTACAGCCACTATGGAAAATAGTATGGAGTTTCCTCAAAAAACTAAGAATTGATCTACCATATGATCCAACAATCCCTCTACTATGTATTTACCCCAAAGGCTTGGAAATCCATATCTGGAAAGATATTTGCACACCAATTTTCATAGCAGCATTATTCATGGTGGCCAGATCATGGAAGCAGCCAAAGTGTCCTATGTTAGATGATTGGCTAAGGAAGCTGTGGTACATATATGCAATGGAATACTCAGCCATAAGAAGAGATGAAATACTGCCATTTGCAACAACATGGATGGACTGTGAGATAATCATGCTAAGCAAAATAAGCCAGACAGAAAAATTGAAAATCACATAATATCACTTATATGTGACATATAAACCTAAAAGCAACAAATGAACAGGACAAACAGAAACTCAGGGACATGGACAATGTATTAGTGGTTACCAGAGTTTAGGGGGTGGGGAAGTAGGGAGGAAGTGGATGGGGTAAAGGGGGTCAAATATAGGGAGGTTGGAGGAGGGTGAAGTGGGTAAAGGGGATCAAATATATGATAACTGAAGGAAACTGGATTCTGGGTTGTAATCACACAATAGAATATATAGATGTTAAATTATAATGTATGCCTGAAAATTATATAATTGTACTAACCAATATTACCCCAATAAACTTAAAAAAATAAAAATAATGAAATAAAAACGTTAGACCACTAAAAAAATAATTGATCAAATTAATGAACAGCAGATATGTATATGTAGCTAAGCGTTCAATTCAGTACATTTTTTGAGCTTCAAAAGAGATTAAAAATTGAAGGAAAGGGGTAATTAAAGATTTAAAAGTATCTATTCAACAACCTTATTTTAGAGGTGAAACTGAGACCCAGCAAGTATCCAATGACACAAAGCCAGGTCAGTGAGAGAGCCAGGATTGGGGCTCCACAACAAGATTCCCTAACTCACATTACATTTTACTTTCATTTCCAACATTGAATTTCTCTAAACTCTTCCAAATGATTTTATTTTGAATTGATTTTATTTTTTCCCCATGTCTCAAATAAAGATTTTATCTATTTCAATTCAGCCTAACTGGCTCGATATCTTCTACCCAAGAATCCATGCTTACTCCTTGATACCTTATGGCCATGGAAAGACAACAATGCTCTATACATCTGACCTTTGTATGTATATAATACATGTTAATTTTTGTTGTGTTTTATTATTTAGTCTTTTGAAGTTCTCATTCTTTTGATGCTAATGGTATTATCTAGATTCTACAATAAGGTGTCTTGGATATAAAGCAAAATAACTTGTCTCAATTATGACTACAAATTAAGTCAAGATTAGATTTAGGAAACTCTTAACCTCTGTTTAGAAATCTAACACAGACTACTGTAAAACTAAAAAAAAAAAAGGAAAGAAAAAGAAAGAGAAAGAGAACTGAGAAGAACTCACTGAACCATTCAAACTGTCACTCATTTAGGGAAGCTTTTCTCCCGTAAAATATTGCTTACAACAAGTGTGACTGTTTAGTTTGAAATGGAATTTCATATTCATTTCTAGGCAAACCTCCACGGTCCTTATTCCCCACCTCTCTCTAGAGCTTACGTTGACAAGGAGCCATATTTCAACACATTAAATAAAGAATCGTCTAATGCGAACTGCGCTATTATAATTCCCATTGAAACTCCATTAAGCAAAGAAAAGCTGTCAAGTATGTCAAGTATAAAATCTGCTGATCCTTAGGGATGACTTGGAGGACATTTTTCCTTTAATGGCTTCATGCTTTGCCAAGCCATAATTCACTTATATTTCTGTCAACAGCTTCATCAGTGTGTGTGTTTGACTTTTCTGAAAATGACATTATGGTAACTTTCCTTACTATGCAAAATTATTGCCTTAAAACTTCCATGTGGGAAAACAAAAGCTTTTAGACAACTCTGCTGCAAAGGAAGACATTAAGAGAACTTGGCTCTTGTGTCACAATAAACATTTCAGCTTCTTAAGAAACTCCAGGAATAAACCAGACAGCACAAACTTAATGATTTTAATCACCAGAAACTGTAGTAATTCTCTCAAAGTGCTTTTCTTGGATTGCTTTTGTAGCATTAAGGAATTGAATTTAGCAATAAAAGACTAGTAGATTTTCAGAGTTAATAAAGGTAATAAAATTATTGATATAGAAAGAGAATAAAAGGGATTAGATTTGTTTCAATTTACTTTTCACCTTTTAAAATAATGCAGGAAATACTGAAGTTGTGTCTTAGATATTGCCTACCTACAAAAATAAAAGAAATATATCCTCTTCACCGGAGAGTGGATTTGAGAAAATTAACATTGCAATGAAACTTTGATATTTATATAAAAAAACTTTACAGAATGAACATACATATGTTATGTATAAATCTTGGTATATAAAACAAGAAAATACACACACATTTATGTGTTTATCTGAGAGGATAAGCCAGCTATCAGAACTTCTGCTGAGACATATTAAGAAAAGTCTAGGACTTATGCCAACATTTAGTTTCTTGTGCATCTTGACTGGGTTGGAGGGAACACTGGTCAGGTTGGAATTTGGAAATCTGTGCCATGACTCTCCCACCCAGATATGGATATCTAGGAGTAAGATACTTTATGCTTCTTGCTGCCAGTTTCAGATTTTTTTTTACTCTAAAGAGTTATTCCCAGAAAGAGCTCAATGACTGCACTAGAGGACTATAAGGTTAGATGAAGAACTATTTGGATTAAAAGAGAACAGTTGAGGAGACAATGCTGAAGAGAGAGAATGTTTGAGTTGACAGTTTATAGCACTAGCAACTAACCCGTAAGGCTCCAAGGCAGAAATGGCATATCTAGGATATTAGAAGCTGCTACTACCAAATTGTACTACAAGTAAGAGACTATGAGGAAACCAAGATAGGACATTTTTCTAAGAAAGGTGACTTCTGTGGTCCTCACTATGCCTATGAGTTTAATTTTTCCACAGATAATAAGGAGTAGTTCACCTTTGTGCTACATGGAGTTCCCAAGCTTCAGAACCTTACTCAGGGATTCAGGTGTATGTGTCTTATTGAAGAAGGAATGAGAGACCCAGGACAGGGCAGGGGAGACAGTTAAGGGAGAATGTGGTCTCAGCATGAATCTAACTTCTGCCTGATCCCATGGGGAGCTCTAGAGCACTAATTACAGACATGGTTCAGCTTTGTAGCAAGGGCCAGTCTTTTGTGTTCCTCTGCCATTGGCTGCACAGTGCTGTGGCTGGAGGTGCAAGAGGAAGCAGGGAGGAGAGAGGCATAATGTTTCTAGCAAGGTGGCTTCCACTGTTGAGCAAAATTCTCCAGAGAAGGGTTATGACCAATGTAACTTAGGAGCCTCAGGCCTGGAACTTGCACCTAGGTTTGGATATTCCAGAAAAATCACCAAGAGGACTAGAGGGGTGAGAAATGCTGTTTATTACTAATGAAGCAGGGAAACTTCAGCAGCAGCCAGTCAGAGCTGCAGGAAAGAAGCAGCTGCTGACCAAGAGCAAGCAGAGTTTTTTATGCACACAAGCAGAGGGAGGGATTATCTCTTAGGCGGAGTAGCAGCCCTCTCAGATGGATGGGAGCAATATGTGCTTCTTGGTTACAGAAGCTGATAACATCCATGGGAGCAGCAGAAAACATCCTGGGGAGTAGGCACTGCTAAAGGCTCTTTGTGCACTGTCTTCCTTGGCTGCTGGCACCAGTCTTCTGAGTATGTGTAGAGGGGCTATGTTCTGAATTAACCCTACAACCTATTAGCAGCCAACACTCAACAGGGAACAAGAGCAGAGTACTAAAAGCATAAGCTACAGTTCTTCATTAATACACACTGATATTTTCGATAGAATGAAAGATCATTATAAGATCTTTTTTACTTTAATTCTTCTTATAAAATTATGAAATAGTGTCTTTTGGGTCAGGAAATATTCTTTCTTAGCTCACACCTTTCAAAAGGCCATGGTCATTTTTATTTTAACATCACAAATTTATCAACTTCCTTTAGGTTTTTTTTTTTTTTTTTTTTTTTTTAAATTTCCTTTTCCCCACCCTCCAAACTATCTTTCCACTCTGTAATAACCTTCAAGCTATGGAGAAAATTAGAACTTCCTCTACCATGTTCTTTTTATTCTGGAAGCCTGCTGTTCTTATATCTGAATAATTATTTCTTCTCAATATTGCTGAATTTTACTATTGTCCTGTGTCATTATTAGTTTTCAAAAGTGAAGACCAGAGGATTTCCCAAGCAAACATGAAGCATCTGGGTACTATTGATTTGCTTGAGAATTAATTAGGGGAATTTGATGATAATCCTGCTTGGGGTCTAATAGTATTACAGGATTTTGGTGTAGAGGGCCCTGAATAAAGGCTGAAATTATATTTAAGATCATAGTTTCTTCAGAATTTGTTGGGATCTAGAACTTTTAAAGAGATAATTAAGGTTAAATTAGGTCATAAGGGTGAGACTTAGTAGAACCAATGTTTTCATAAGAAGAGACACCAGGGATATATGTACATAGAAGAAAGGCCGTGTGAGGACACAGTGAGTAGGTGGTCATCTGCAAGCCAAGGACAGAGGCCTTAGGAGAAACCAAACCTGCTGACTACTTGATCTTGGACTTCCAGCCTCCAGAACTGTGAGACAATACATTTCAGATGTTTAAGACACCCACTCTGTTGTATTTTATTATGCAGCCCTAGCAAACTAATACACAAATACAATGGCGTATTGGGCCATGTGTAAAATACTTTTCATAAAAGTAGACTGTGGTCAAAAGTGTTTAAAAATCATTGAACTAGGCTTGTGTCAGTTCAGCCACAAAGTTTTATTTAACTTTAAGGACAATGACTTAATATCTATCAAATTCCCTTTATTATTTCTACCCTTAACTAAGATTGTACTTACAGAACGTACCTCTGACATGTTAGCTTTTCCTATGACTTTTATATCTCACAAGACTATATATGAAATGCAAAAATCTCCAAGTGATAGGGAGGGCATTAAAGGCATATTATATGACTGTCTTGTGTTTTATATCTTCATCTATTTAAAAATTATCCTTTGTTTATGAATATAAAGCAATTCATGCTGATTGAGATGAGGCCTTATCAATGTCATTTGCCTAAGGGATTAGTTGTGGGGTTCTGCCAGGGTCTCCACTAACATAGGTGAGCATCTCCTGAGACTTGAGTAGCACAGTTGGTGATGGAGATTCTGGTCCTTCCTGTATACAGTGTGGAAAGAAAAGACTGCTCCAACAGAGGTCTCTTATGTGGAGAGAGAGCTATTAATTTAAAGACAAATGAAACCTCTTCAAATGTATTTATGAACAAAATCTGGTACCGTTAATGGGCAGGTAGAGTTTATATCTATTGGAGATTTCACTTGTATTCCAACCTGTGGTCAAGTCATAGGAAAGACATTTTACTTCCAGAATTTTAACAGTCTAGTCTGATTGTTGGGCTCCATTCTCCACTAGCTGTTTCCTTTAATGAACTCTACATACAGAATTCCCTCCTGGATGGGCCCTGAGTCATGTGCTCTCTTTTCCCAAGCAGTAAACTTTTTCTCTTCTCAGATTTGTGGTCAGTCATTGTCTTAATCCTTTTGGGCTGCTGTTAGAGGATAACATAGACTGGGTGGTTTATGAACAATGGAAATTTACTTCTTATCGTTCTGGAGGCTGGGAAGTCCAAGATTATGGCACCGGCAAATTCGGCCCACTGGTAAGAGCACGCTTGCTAGTTTTTAAGTGGCCAATTTTCTTACTGTGTCATCACATAACTAAAGGAGAGAGGGAACTCTCCAGAGTCTTTTTTATATGAGCACCGATCACATTCACTAGGGCTCTAATCACCTCCCAAAGGCCCCATGCCCAAATATCATCTTATTGGAGATTGAGTTTCAATATAATTATTATGGGGGTGAAGGGACATGAACTTTCAGTCTATAGCAGTTAATTTGTGAGACAGCCTGACTAATCCTCATACCTCTTTCATCCTTAACACTTTCCAGGTTTGAGTTTCTCAGGCAAATACTTAAATAAGGAGACAGTGGGTTTTAGGTATGGCCGACGACTAGTTAACTACTGTATCAATGTGTTGAGCTTTTCTTCAAGAATAATATGATTTTTTCTAAATTTATTGACTTTTTCTTAACCTTTGAACTCTGAAGAGGAATAATGTAAGTTAGTCCATAAGAGAAAAAATTCACTCTTGGTAATCCATGTAGTTCAAAACCACTGTGAGAAGCTGGGTGAGCAAGAATATTCTCCTGACAGATTCTATCATAATATTGAATGGCATAAAATTGTAGCCTTCCCTGGTTCCAGCTCTCTCTCTCTCTCTTAAATGCTTACATCTTTGGATGATTTGGGTGCATTTCTTCTAATATAGAGAAAATGCAGAAAAAAATTCTAGGATATTGGTTTGTTTTAACAAATTAAAAGTAAAAATTATTGATATTAAACTAACATCAGAAAGAATAACATTATAAATACTATAAAATTAAGTTTATTACTTTGATATATGTTCAGGTAGCTGCATAAAAAGATAAATGGATTTTGTCATTTAGAGTTACATTTTTAAATTTTTTCAGTCTGTCAAGCAACATCATTTAAAAGTTGAGGTGCACTGAATTACATTTGAAATTTATGTTCTTAAGCTTTAATTGAGGATCTCTGAATTAAAAAAAAATTTTTTTTCTAGGGAGATATTAACTCTTTTATCTATCCCATTTCAAGGTTCTATTTCTTATTCATGCATTGTTATGAAAAATAATTTGATATGAATTCTAGGAAAAGCTTTGTTTTCTCTAAGAAACTGAGAGGGTTTTTTTTTTTAATTTATGGAAAAAACATGAAAACTATCATCTGCCATATATCTGGAATTATTTTCTTTTTTCTTTTTAAAGGTTAGAAAATTTTTAGCCCTAATTTTTACTATGTAGATTCTCATGATATATATGTATATATCATATTTAAAATGATATATTTATATATCACATGTATATTTATACATCATTAGATATTTAATATTTTCTACTTGCTTTTCTAATTTGTATTTTTATTTATAGATTTTAAAAAATATACATTTTATGTACATTTTGCTTTATTACTGTATGTAATTTTTGAAGACTTAAAATATGTTATTTAAGATATGGTATAAATAATAGCAATATAACCTAGTGCAAATTTATTTGATAAGTATCTATTGAACCACTCTATATGTATAGCTCAGTTTTAGGTGCAAAATACCTGCTGTAGATTAATTCTTGTTTCCAACACCTTACAATTTAGTAAGGGAAATGGATATGAAAAAGATAAGTAACTATACAATATGAATCAATATGAAAATTAATGTGCAGGTAGTAAGTAGTACGGGTGATCAGAAGAAGGGTAAATTAGTGAAATCTCTAAGATTATTTGCGAAATATGAAATTAGATTTAGCTTTCCCCTCCTGCCAATAGCAATAAGTAGTAAACACTTAGACTCTCTTAACTTTAACCTTGTTTACATTGTTTTCAGCTTTATTGCATGTGGTTTTTATTTTCAAATGCTGCAAATAACTTTTTGACTTGGTTAAGTAATAAAAATGATATTAGATTTTTAAAGCATATACCAAGCATTGTTTCATAATTATTAGTCATTTATAAATCAATGCCATGGTTTCAGTATTTATTAAATACTGATTTTAAAATCAACTTATTTTTTACTCAAATAAAAAATTTTAAAAAATACTTTATTATACTACTACTGAGGGAAACAGTATAATTGTAAAAAGTAGAATATAGCTGTTAAAATATAAAAGAAAATAAAAAGACTTTGAAAATAAAAAAAAAAACACTATAAAATACAAGTAAAACTTAATCTAATTTATTATAAAAAATTCCCTGAAAATATCGCTTAGTTTTTTATGTTTAGTTTATAATGAAGGAATATTCAGCTTGATTAGTTTGAGATAAAGATAGATTTTGAAGCAAAATATGATTTGGGTTTTAGTTTTAAAGGAATTCTAGCACAATGGCACAGATAATTGGAAAGAACTGAAGATATTTAACTGCCTTGTCTTATTATATCTAATGCCAAAAATTATTTACAAAAAAAATGATGTAAATGATATTAAAAATAAATTTTTGTTTAATAAAATCATTTGATATAATTTTTATCTGTTTAATTTCTAAATAGATCAATTTTGGAATAATGGCAAATGTTTTCTTATTCATGACTTACTGTCATCTGGTTTGGAAAATAGTAATACAGACCATATATAATATCTTTCAAATGCTTCTGCATAATGTTCACAACATATTTAGTGAATTTTTCAAATGAGATTATTAATGAGCCATTTAGACACCAAAGATCTAAGCCAGCTCAATAAACTCGTATACTCTAGCTTAGTTTCTCAATTATTCCATTTACTTGTTCTTAGCAGAATGCCTATGGAAGCCTCTTTTATGAGAATAACTGTAAGTTATTTAAATGGGCAAACGTATTTGTATTACATATACATTAGCAAAACCAGTGACAGTTACACAAAGCAGATAGTTTTCTTACAATTCAAAAAGATGAATGAAATGCCTCTGAATAAAAGCCAATGAACTTCAGTATAAAATAGTAGTTAGTATTGACTGTTCTCTTCATAAAGCTGAAAAATAAGTTGGGAACTTAGTGTTCCATCCTTAACACAAGTGACAATTTTAGAAGATTCATTTAATTTAGCCTGTGCAGCCTATATGAATTTGAATTCTGGCTCTATTATATCTTATTAGCGGGATAAATCTTGGCAAGTTAGCATTTCTGTGCCTAAGTTATTTCATCTGTAAAATAGTGATAATAATAGTTTCTAGCCCAAAAAAGTTGTTGGGAGAATTAAATATATTGGTAAACATTAGCGCTTAGAAGAGTATATAGCATACAGTGAGTGTCATGTAAGTGTTTTTGTTTTTTTATTCTTAAAATACTATTCTTATGGACTACGATGTGCCTGCACATCTTGGTAATTATAATTCTATGCAAAGTAAGTGAAACTTTATGCTAAAGCTGGTCTTAAAATCTTTTTGTATGATTATAGTGAGCTAAGGTTGAGCTATTCTATTAAGATACCATAAACAGAAAAAATGTTTGGTGGAGTGGTCATACACTTGGAGCAAATTCAGTGATTGAGAAAAATTGAAATGCCAAACAGTAAAATTATAATGAAATTATGATAGAAGAAAATGAAACTGTTAAACATTTTAGTAGCTTTTCTATGACAGTGTCAGAAGGTGGAGGCAGTGTGCTTCTAATAGATGATGTCAGAAACTAAAAATTAAAGTTTGATGGATCATGCAGATGTGATGCTCTCCATTGTAGAATTTCTAGGGATGGAAAAATGTGTAGTCCAATAAAAATCTGAGATACAAAACTCTTTTTATTATATATGTATTAAACACATGAGTATACAATTTATATTTGTAATTACATAATCATAAATTATTTCTAAAAAGTGCTTAATAATAAAAAGATGTATTTGAAATTAATTAACATAAGTTTTAAAAATTTCCAGCTCTCAATTTTTCTAAATGTCTTTTAAGTTCTAGATTAATCCATCTGATTTGTATACATACAATATATTGAGTATATTGACTTGAAAATTTTAGACAATGCTTGATACATAAACATAGAATTATTGGCTAAATGTGAAAAGTTTATTTAATTCAAATTTTAGTTTTCTAGATTGAATTTTAACCTCCTAAAATCATTAAAATATGGAGTGAGCAAAGTGAAAAGTATCTAAAATTAAAGCATTGACAATGAATCTAAAAACTGAGTAGATACACATCTGGCAAGGGAGATACCATGATCATGAATATGGTTTTCCAAGGGTGAGACTCACCCGCTTCTCTTTGGGTGTGCTGACTACCCCTGCAATTTCTCCAATGTTAAGGTGCATGCAGAAGAAAAAAGATTACTGAATATATATCGATTTCTTTTACATAAGCTTACTGATAACCACACACACACACACACACACACACACACACACACAGAACTGAGACATATAACATAAAAAAAAGAGGGAACAGAGCAAAAAAATCATAGAATACTACCAAACTAAAATAACAGACAGAAACACAAGGATGAAGAAACAATGGAGATATTGTTCTACCAGAAAACATAATATAAAATGACTATAGGAAAACCTCAATAATCACCCTAAATGTAAATGGACTGACTTACCAATAAAAAGGCACAGAGTAGAAGTTAGGATCAAAAAACAAAACTCAACCATATTCTGCCTTCAAGAGACACATTTCAGCTGCAAGGACAAATATAGACTCAAATTAAAAGGGTAGAAAATGATACTCCAAGGAAATGGTATCCAGAGAAAAGCAGATGTGGCCATATTTACCTGATGAAATAGACTTCAAAGTAAAAATGATAATGAAAGACAAAGATGAACATTTCATAATGATAAAGGAGTCCATACATCAAGAAGATATAATGCTTATCAATATATATGCTCGCAATCAGGGAGCACCAAAATATATAAAGCAAGTACTAACAGGATTAAAGAAAGAAACCTACAAAAACACAGTAATAGTAGGGGACATAAACACCCCACTGTCAGCTATGGATAGATATCCAAGCAAAAATCAATAAGGAAATATCAGCCTTAAATGATACATTAGACTAAATGGACATAGTAGACATTTATAGAGCCTTCCATCTCCAAACACCAAATTACACTTTCCCTTGTGCACATGGAACATTCTCAAGGATATAAAACTAGCCTCAACAAGTTTAAAAAGATTGAATTTATACCAAGCATATTTTTCAACCAAAATGCTTTGAAATTGCCGATAACTATAAAAAGAAAGGAGAAAAAACCACAAATATGTGGAGATTAAACAACATGCTACCAAGGAACAACTTGGTCAAAGAAGAAAGGACACAGAAAAACAGTAATAAGAAGAAAGTTCATATCATTACAAACTTTTCTCAATCAACAAGAAAAATCCCAAACAAGCAACGTAACATTACGTCTTAAAGAACTAAAAGAAAAAATGAAGCCAAAAGTCAGCAGAAGGAAGGAAATAATCAAAATTAGAAGATAGTTAAGTGAAATTGAGATCAAGAGACAATAGAAAAAAAATTAATGCAACAAAGATTTGTTCTTTGGAAAGATTAATAAAACTGACAACTCCCTGGCTAGACTCACTAGGAATAAAACAGAAAAGACACAAATAAACAAAATCAGAAGTGAAAGATGAGAAGTTATGACAAATATCTCTGAAATACAAAGAATCATACAAGAATACTCTGAAAGATTACATGCCACCAAATTTGATAACCTAGAAGAAATGGACAAGTTCTTTGATATATATCACCATCCTCGACTGAATCACAAAGAACTAGAAAATCTAAATAGACCAATCAACAGTAAAGGAAATGAAATGATCACCAAAAACTTCCCAAAAAGTAAAAGTCCAGGACCAGGTAGCTTCACTAGTCATTTCTAGCAAACATTGAAAAAAGCTGTAATACCTATTCTTCTCAAACTCTTCCAGAAATTGAAGAAATAATAATTTCCAACTCATTTCATGAGGCAACATTACCCTGATACCAATACCTAGTAATGATGGCGCATGCACACAGAAAAACTACATATCAATATCTCTGATGAATATAGATGCAAAAATCCTTAACAAAACACTAGCAAATTGAATACAACACTACATTAAAAAGATTATACATCACAATCAAGTGGGGTTCATTACAGGGGCTTAGGTTGGTTCAACATACGCAAGTTGATCAATGTGATACACCACATTAAGAAAACAAAGGATAAAAATCATATCATATCAATAGATTCAGAAAAGGCTTTTTACAAGATACAGCATTAATTTATGATTAAAACAATTAAATCCATATAGAAAAAAAGTACCTCAACATAATAAAGATCATATGCAAAACCCCCTCAGCCAATATCATATTTGACAGTGAAAAACTGAAAGCTTTCTCTCTAAGATCAGGAAGAAGACAAGGCTGCTCGCTTTCACCACTCTTATTCAATATAGTATTGGAAGTTCTATTTAGAGCAATCAGGCAAGAGAAAGACATAAAAGGCATCCAAATTGGAAATGAAGAAGTCAAATTTTCACTTTTTGCAGATGACATGATTCTCTGTACAGAAAACCCTAAAGACTCCATCAAAAACTCTTAGAAACAATAAACAAATACAATATAGTTGCAGGATACAAATCAATGCACAAAAATTTATTGCATTTCTATATACTAAAAATGAAATCTCAGAAAAAAATAAAAAAGCAAAAGTAATTTCTTTTGCAATTGCAACAACAAAAAAATAAAATACCTAGGGATAAGCTTAACAAAGGATGTGAAAGACCTACAAACTGAAAATTAAAATACATTATTAGAAGAAATTGAAGAAGACACAAAAAATGAAAAGATATTCCAAGTTCATGGATTGGAAGAATCAACATAGTTAAAATGGTCATATTATCCAGAGCAATATATAAATTTAATGCAATCCCCATCAAAATCCCAGTGGCATTTTTTAAAGAAATAGAAGAAAAAATCATCAAATTTGTGTGGAATTATAAAAGATCCTGAACAGTAAAAGCAATCCTGGGGAAAAAAAATATGACTCAAGGTATCACTCTGCTTGACTTTAAATTATACTACAAAGCGACAGTAATCAAAACAACATGGTATTGGTAGAAAAACAGACACAGACACATGGATTAATGGAACAGAACTGAGAACCTAGAAATAAACCCATGTTTTATGGGCAAATAATTTTTGACAAAGAACCTGAAAACATACAGTGGATAAAAGAAATCCTCTTTAATAAATGGTACTGGGAAAATTGGAAAGCCACATACAGAAGAATGAAACTAGACCGCTATCTGTCACCATACATCAAAATTAACTCAAAATGGATCAAAGACCTAAATATAACACCTGAAACAATAAATTGCATAGAAGAAAACAAAAATAAGTACAAAACTCATGGGCCTTGGATTTAAAGAGGATTTTATGAATTTGACCTCATAGACAAGGGAAGTAAAAGCAAAAATAAAAGAATGGAAGTATATCAAACTAAAAAGCTTATGCATAGCAAAAGAAAGCATCAGCGAAACAAAGAGGCAACCATCTGACTGGGAGAAGAAGGAACTGTTGATGGGAATGTAAATTTGTACAGCAACTATTGAAAACAGTATGGAAAACATTAAGAATAGAATTACCATATGACCCAGTAATTCTTCTGGTATTAACTCCAAAATTTTGAAAACATTTACCTATAAAGATACATGCACCTCAGTGTTCATTGAAGCATTATTCACAGTGGCCAAGACATGGAAACAACCAAAATGTCTTTTGATAGATTGGATAAAGAAACTGATACATATATAAAATGGAATATTATTCAGCCATAAGATGAAATACTGCCTTTTACAATGACATGGATGGATCTTGAAATTATCATGCTAAGTGAAATAAGTCAGACACAAAATGTTGAGAACCATATGATTTCTCTCATATGTGGGATATAAAACTGAAAGCAATGAACAAACAAAAATTCTTAGACACAGAAAACAGTTTAGTGGTTACTAGGGGGGAAAGTAGGAGAGGGGAAGGTAGATAAGGATAAAGGAGGTCAAATATGAGGTGATAAGAAATTTTCTTTGGATGGTGAAAACACAGTGCAATATACATATGATGTATCATTGAACTGTGCACTTGAAACCTATGTAATTTTATTAACTAACGTCAGCACAATAAAATTAATTTAAAAATAAAACGAATGTTTAAGAAAAACAAAAAAAAACTGGGTAGAAATACTTCATAAAAATAAAAAATAAAAAATAAAAAATAACAATAATTCCAAATAATTCAATTGTATGATTATGATTTTAAATAGTACACTAAGAAGGATCAAAAAAACAATTGTTAGTCATTTAACTATATGTTAATAATAAATATCCCAATGGGGATATTGAAATCAGTAAAGACAACTTATTCAGTGCCATGTGTGTTAGCAAGGTGGAGCTAGCCTGGGTAGACAAAGCCTCTGCTCCTTAAATCAAGTTTTCCTGAGAGGTTGATACCTGGTTTCTTTAACCTGAATGAAAATTTCCTTACACATATTGCTTGTCCATATGTGTCTCAGCAGTAAGACACCAATTAACAGCAGTTTTATTTGATTGGGCATTTGTTACCTTCGTAATTAATGCTTGAATGTTCAGCAACTGAGTAGTTTCAATAAAATGGCTTCTCAGGCTGGCAGGCAAAATAAAACAGGATACATAATAGGCACAGAGACAGTAGTTGTATTCAGTCATTCTGTCATTCAAGTCTTGTTGTTTTCTTAGTGGTAACTTTGGAATTTCACTGCCTAAGGTCTTATTCCAACTCCAGATTTTAATAACTGGGATTTGGACAAGTTACTTAACTCCTCTAAGACTCAGAAGAGGCTTGAAATTTTCTCATCTATAAACTACGAGTATTAATAAAACCAAACTTTATAGGGTTATCGAGGAAATTAAATAAGACATAATACATAGAAACACAATTCTGGTATAGTACATAGTCAGTGCATTTTGGCTGCTACATTTATCTGTCATTCTCAACAATTATTATTGTTGGATTGCAGAATGAATACTAGCTTATTTATGAATCCTTAGATTGTGACTCCTTGGGACCACATCAAAACTCAGATTTCAACTTTAAACTGTAGACTCTTAATGCAGTTTTACTGTTTTAGCTTTATTTTAAAATAATATTTTCCCTTTGTTATTTTCATATTTAGCAAAGATTTCATTCCTGCTTAATATGGGGTCATGTTAACTGACTAACTCCTCCGGTAATTCTGTAAACATTTTTAATACTTTGGATTATTTTCATTACTAATACCTTTTGTAATTTTTCTTACAAAAGTATTAACCATCTCTTGCATTTTTCACATTGACCTTAAAAAAATAACAAGCTGAATTTTTCTAAAGGTAAATTCTCCTAATGATGAATCTAAATATTCAAACGCATTTAGTGAGTTTCATATATGCTGTATACTTTGATAGAGTTATCTTTTTTAAGACTTGTAGCAATTCTGTAAAGTAGGTAGGTAAATGCTATCATCTGTTTTCCACAGATGAGAAATTAGATTTAAAATATTAATTCAGTTCCTTTTGACAGTCGCACAATTTATAAGTAGCAGAGGGAGAGAGAGAGATTCCAAGTTCAGCTTCATACCACATCAAGTACTTTTTTCAAAACCACAGGGTCTATACTTAACTATGAGATCAGGGTATATGCTACAAGGAGATGCTGAGTTTGACTTTGTGAATAGTTGTGAAAATTATAAATATGGGAAGGGTTATCAGTGGGAGGAGCAGATCGTTAGTACAGATCGTGAATTGGAGGCTGAGGCAGAGAGGTCAGAGAAGGACTGACCACTCAATTTCTTTGCTTTACATATTAGAATACAGGCCAACACCAAGACCTACATCTCCCCATCTTAAAATCCAGGCTTTTTCACTTGAAGCTCTTGTAAATTATTTTCTGATAGCCTAGTAGGTTTTAAAATTTAGTAACTATTTTTTTTTCTCAGATGTATGTGACATTATAAACATGTGTATTAAAAAAAGAAAAAAATATATATTATCTCCATGGAAAAGGCATTAAGAGTAAGTAAAATATTTAAGAATCTATACTAAAGTGAATTTCTGTTGTGTATTAGTGTATATATTTATGCCACTATATACATCTAGATAAAGATAAAAAAATAAGATGTTAACCATATAAAATTGAAGCCTCTTACCCAGGGCCTATTAAAGTTAGCTGTGCCAAAGACATCTAAAAAATGACTTTCAGGAAAAAAAATAGCCTTGGAAAGAATAATCAGAATGACATAAGATTTTTCAGAAACTTTTATCTTTTACTGGCATAAACAACAGCATGTATTGGCTCCCACATGGGACTGTGAGTAAAATCTTATCTCTAACACTCCTGGAAACTACCAACTGAAGCATGAAGTCAATCATTAATTGCTAGTAACAGAAAATGAGAATTATTAAGGGCGTGAATCCTATTCTGGGTGGTAAAATGTTAGTGTAGGGAAAGCAAAACAGAGAATTAGATACATTGAGGCATCCAGCAGTCAAGTTTAGGGGTAGTCTATGAAAATGATTCTCAAATTTAGAATTGGTTAATATCAAATTTTGGTCCAACTCTGTCTTCTTATTTATGTCTCTCTAATTTATGGGCCTGAAGCAAGCAATAGTATACATTCACAATGAAAGGATTTCCTAGCTGATTTCTTGGGGCCTCTGAGGACTAAATGTTCACAAGTAGGCAGCTGCTCTGCATTGTAAAGTGTCCTTGAGGAGTGTGGCAGAGTCTGCAAAGAGAGGTCCCACAGTTGAGGAGAGACTCTTTTACTGATGTTATAATATTAAGCCAGTCTGACAAATTTTCAATGCCAAGAACTCTTTTTTATTCATTTTCCACTATGAACTCTAAATTTTTATGTATGTAGGTATATATATATTTTTGCTTATTTATGGCTAATTATACTTACTAATTGTAAATAATTAGTTATCATATAGTTATTATTTAGATGAATAAAATCGCTAATTAAACCTTCTGATTATTCTAAGATAACTTGTGGTACCTTACTGAGTTGTCATCATTTTAGCCAAAGTAAAATGAAACTAAACTAAAACAAAACTTATAGTTTTGATTAGCCTGTGGGTTTAATCTAAGAATAACTTTAGTACTTTTATAATGTTGAATTGAGCACTTCATCTAACTAGAACCTCTTTGGTTAGAAATCACTGGGTTGTTTTATGGGGTTGTTTTCTCTCTCTCTCTCTCTCTCTCTCTCTCTTTTCTTTTAGGCCTAAAAAATGGGCATGAAAGTATTTAATGACTATATATTTGCTTAATATATATTACATATAACTTCTACATAGTAATTAGAGTCCTAGAAGAAACTAGAATTTCACTCAGATTGATCAGGTTTATTATTAACAAACGGACAACTTACAAAGATGTGGAGATTATTAATGGAATCAGCAAGGGATGCTGAGGAGCCCAGAGACTAGCAATAGTAAAAAGCCACCATCACGATTAATCATTAAGGTAAAAGAAGTAGAAATAATAACATGGAGGTCTGAGAAACTTGGAACCCTAGAGGAGGACCACTTGGCAAAAACATTAATCCTGGAGAGATACTGAGGCTTCAGGAAATGTATCTGAGCAGGGAAGGAGTGAAGAAAAGATTTCTGACCTCTCTCTTCTCTAGCTCTCCAATTCCATTTATTTTGGTGAGTTTTATATACTTTAACTTAAAGATTACAGAATTCTGCAAAAATATTATTTGGTCTTTGCATAATTTAATTTAGTATATAAAGACGGCATGGTAAAACATTACTAAAAATGTACAAAAGTTTAGTTTCTGACTTGGTCATGGGTAATAAAATCTACTCAATTCTGAGGGCTGTGCAATGATGAATGTACTTTTGATGTTGTCATTAAAATCAGTGGAGAAACATTTTCTTGCATGCACAGTTTTACTGGAATCAGATCATATATTCTGTTTACTAGAAAAACAAGATTTACTTACATATGTTTTAGAGGAAAACAGCAGGATGATTTCCAAAAATATTTCCACAGAGGTTATCAGTTCTAGACTTGTATCCTTCTTCCCTAGAAATATGAAAGATGTGGTTATATGTAAATAATCATAGGTCATTTGCATTCTAAAATTTATCCAATGTGCCCTGTGAGAAATGAGATATGATTTTTTTATAATCATCAGCTCAGTGATTTCTATCTAATTAATGGTATTTAGCATCAGATACATTTCTCACACACTACTAGAGATAAGTGGATGTATATTTATTATTATAGAGTATATTATTCTGATCAACTCTTGTCAGTCCACATAAAACATGTGTATTATTTGCAGTTTTTCATTAAATTAGCTAAAATCAACTTAATTTTAGAGGTACCTACACATGTAAAATAACACAGTTCTAATTATTCCACTAAGGAGCCAATTCTGAACTTGATAGTCATTAGGTTTAAAAACAAAAATTCCTTCTTTAAGTTAACACAGAATTAATCCAATCTTTGTTTTCACTTAACTACCAAAGTGGGGAGCTCGATGGAGTAGGGGTAATTGAAGGGCTGGATAAGGAAAAGGATTAAGGAAAAAAAGAATCAAGAACACAAATAATTTCTTGGTTAAATTATACTTTTTTTCCAACTTCATGCGTCTTCCAATTATTTTCATAAAAATATATAAAAACAAGAATTTTGGGAGATCTTTGGAAACATGGCAGAGTGAGAGATGTGCCAAGGTCTCTCCTCTTGAAACAACAATAAGATGAACATCTAAAACTCAACAAAAAACACCCAAACTGCACACTAGCATGTCTGAGTGTGGGATTTGTGCATAAGAGCTAACACAGTTCAGAATCCTGGGTGTTGAGTATGGAGCGGTAGAAATAAAGAAGCTGCTTCTCACAGCTACTGAAACTCCCTGCAGGAGGAGGGGGAGGGGAGAAAGAACAGCAAGTTCCTGCAGAGATTTACCGGAACAGCCCTGCCTAGGAAAGCTGCAGGGCCCAGTCATCAGGGCAGAAACCAGAGAAGCGGGATGGGACTGCAGAGGAACAATAGTTGATTTTTGCTGGTTGTGGTTGCAAAATCAAGGCTGAGCCACACCCCCAAACCTCACCCATAGGGTCCCTCCACCACTCCCTCCAAGACCCACCACTGTGAAGACCCAGGGGAATCTGAATAAATGCTGCAAAGACTGTTAATAACATTGACAAGGACTGAAACTGAGGGTAGCGAGCATGATTAAATATCTACAAGAAAATATAAAAAACATTATTAAAACTTTATATAAAGCCTGAATCCAAGAGGTTTAGATACCACTTACTGGAAACTGAAAGAAAAATGCCTTCTTTGCAACAGGCTAAGGAGAGACCTTTATATAATAAATATTTCTGGAAAAACATCAGGATACACTTCCATTAATGCCCAGTCACAGAAATAGTCCATTAAACACCATAAACAACCAAGGTGACAAGGAATCTCAGGAAGAAAGAGAAAAATCTCCAGAAAATAAGCTTACAGATATAGAAATATGCACTTAAATGACAGAGAATTCAGGATGGTACTTCTGAAAAAATTCAGTGAGATCCAAAACTCAAATCGACAATTTCAGAAATATAACATAACATAAAACAAGAAGAACCAGAGGCAAAACCCACAAGACAACCAAAATATAGAAAATAGAAACACAAGGACAAGGAAGCAAAGGAAACACCAACCTAAAAGGAAGCTAAAGATAAAATGGCTATAAAAAGACCTCATATTTCACTAATCACCCCCAATGTAAATGGACTGAACTTACCAATAAAAAGGCACAGAGTTGCAGAATGGATCAAATAACATTACCCAACCACATACTGCCTTCTGGAGACACAACTCGGCTCCAAAGACAAATATAGACTCACAGTGAAAGGATGGAAAAGGATATTTCAAGCGAATGGCATTCAGAAAAGAGCGGGAGTAGCGACACTAATATCAGATGAAATAAACTTCAAAATAAAAAAGATAAAGAAAGATACTGAGAGACACTTAACAATGATTAAGGGAATCATGCACCAAAAAGACATAACACTTATTAATATCTATGCTCCTAATCATGGAGCCTTAAAATATGTAAAGCAATTACTAACAGAACTAAAAGGAGAAACAGACCAAAACACTATTGTAGTAGGGGACCTAAATACCCCACTGTCGGATATGGATAGATCATCCAAACAGAAAATCAATAAAAAAATAACAGCCTTAAATGGCACATTCAACCAATTGGATATAATTGACATTTACAGGGCCTTTCATCCCCAAACAGCTACTTATGCATTCTTCTCTAGTGTACATAGAACATTCTCAAGAATCTACTACATACTGGGACACAGAGATAGCTTCAACAAATATAAGAGGGTTGAAATCATACCAACTATATTCTCTGATCATAATACTTTGAAATTGGAGATCAACTGCAAAAAGAAAGCAGGAAGAAACACAAATACATGGAGATTAAACAACATGCTACTGAAGAATAACTGGGTCACAGAAGAAATAAAAAGAGAGATCAAGAGATATATAGAAATGAATGAAAATGATAGTACAACTTATCAAAACCTTTGAGACATGGCAAAAGCAGTCCTAAGAGGAAAGTTTATATCATTACAGACTTTCTCCAAAAACAAGAATGAGCTCAAATAAACAACCTAATGCTTCATCTTAAAAAATAAGAAAAGGAAGAACAATTGAAGCCTAAAGTCAACAGAAGGAAAGAAATAATCAAAATTAGAGTGGAAATAAATGAAATTGAAAACAAAGAAACAAACAAACAAATAAAAAACAATAAAAAAAATAAATGCAACAAAGAGCTGTTTCTTTGAGAAGGTTAATAACACTGACAAACACCTGGCTAGACTCACTAAAGAAAAAAGAGAAAGAACACAAACAAAATCAGAAATGAAAGAGGAGAAATTATGACTGACATTGCAGAAATACAAAGGATCATACAAGAATACTATAAAAAAGTATATAATAACAAATTTAATAACCTAGAAGAAATGGACCAGTACTTAAAATACAAACTTCCTAGACTGAATCAAGAAGGTCTAGAAAATCTAAAAAGACAGATCAGCAGTACAGAAATTGAAACAATCATTAAAAACGTACCAAAGAGTAAAAGTCCTGGACCAGATGGCTTCACCAGTGAATTCTACCAAACATTCAAAGAAGATTTAATACATACTCTCCTCATACTCTTCCAAAAATCAAAGAGGAGGTGATACTTCCAAACACATTTTATGAGGCGAATATTACTCTGATACCAAAACCTGGTAAAGATAACACAAAAAAAGAAAACTGCAGACCAATAACTCTCATGAACACAGATGCAAAAATCCTAAATAACATACTAGCGAACCGAATACAGCAACATATTAAAAAGATTATACACCACGATCAAATAGGCTTCATCCCAAAGGCACAGGGATGGTTCAATATATGCAAATCAATTGATGTGATACACAACATAAATAAATTAAAAAATAAGAATTATATGATCATATCAATAGATGCAGAAAAAGCCTTCGACAAGATACGACATCCACTTATGATCAAAACACTTAACAAAATTGGTATAGAAGGAAAGTAACTTAACATAATAAAGACCATCTATGACAAACCCTCAGCCAACTTTATACTTAATGGTGAAAAACTAAAACCCTTCCCTCTAAGATCAGGAACAAGGCAAGGCTGTCCACTATCGCCACCATTATTTAATATAACACTGGAGGTCCTAGCGACTGCAATCAGACAAGAGAAAGATATAAAAGGCATCCAAATAGGAAATGAAGAAGTCAAACTGTCACTATTTGTGGATGACATGATTCTCTATATAATAAAAAACCCTAAAGACTACATAAGAACACTACCAGAAACAATAAGCAAATACAGTAAAGTTTCTAAACACAAAAACAATGGTCAAAAATCCATAGTGTTCCTATACTCTAATAATGAAGCGTCAGAAAAATAAGTGGAAAAAATAATTCCTTTTGCAATTGCAACAAAAAGAATAAAATACCTAGGAATTAATTTAATGAAACATGTGAAGGACCTATATGGTGAAAACTATAAGACCCTATTAAAATAAATTGAAGAAGATACAAAGAAAAGGAAAGCTAGTCTGTGTTCTTGGATTGGAAGGATCAACATAGTTAAAATGACCATATTACCTAAAGCATTATACAGATTTAATGCAATCCCTATCAAAATCTCATCAGCATTTTTTAAATGGAACAAAATATTATCAGATTTGTATGGAAGCACAAAATACCCTGAATTACCAAAACCATCCTCAGAAAAAAGAACGGAGCCGGAGGCATCACTCTGCCCAACTTCAAATTATACTACAAAGAGACTGTAATCAAAACAGCATGGCATTGGCAGCATAACAAACACATGAACCAGTGGAACAGAATTGAAAGTCCAGTTCTATTTTAGATCTTTTATATGGGTAAAGAATTTTTGACAAAAAAAGCCGAAAATCATACAAAGGAGAAAGGAAACCCTCTTCAATAAATGATACTGGGAAAACTGGAAAGCTACCTGAAAAAGAATGAAACTAGACTGTTGTTTATCACTGCATACCAATATTAACTCAAAATGGTTTAAGGACCTGAATATAATGCCTGAAACAATTAAATGCATAGAAGAAAACATAGAAACTAAACTCAAGGACATTGGACTTAAAGAGGATTTTATGAATTTAACCTAAATACTGGGAAGTAAAAGCTAAAATAAATAAATGGGACTACATCAAACTAAAAAGCTTCTGCTCAGCAAAAGAAATCGTGAACAAGGTAAAGAGACAATTATCCAAATGGGAAAATATATTTATAAGCAACACCTCCGATAAAGGCCTAATATCCAAAATATACAAAGAACTCATACAAAAATTTTTTAGTTTGATGTAATCCCATTTGTTTAATTTTTTCTTTTGTTTCCCTTTCCCAAGGAGATATACCTAAAAAGAAATTACTAGTAGCAATGTTAGAGAGATTACTGCTTATGTTTTCTTCTAAAAGTTTTATGATTTCTGGTCTTACATTTAAGTCTTTAATCCATTTTGAATCTCTTCCTGTATACAAAAAGAAGATGGTTCGGTTTCTTTCTTTTTCTTTTTCTTTTCTTTTTCTTTTTGCATAGGTCTGTCCAGTTTTCCAAACTCCATTTATTGAGGAGACTGTCATTATCCCATTGTATATTTTTGCCTCCTTGGTAACATTTTTAAATAAGCATGTACACATAGATTTATTTCTGGGCTCCTTATTTTCTTCTTTTGATCAAGGCATCGGTTTTTATGAGAGTACCATGCTGTTTTGATTACTGTAGTCTTGTAGCATAGTTTGCCATTGGGTAGTGTGATAACTCCAACTTTTTTTTCTTTCTCAAGACTGCTATGGCTATTTTTGATCTTTTATGGTTCTATGTAAATTTTAGGCTTTTTTGTTGTTGTAGCTCTCTGAAAAATACCATTGGTATTTTGATAGAGATTGCATTGAATCTATAGATTGCTTTGGTAATATGGACATTTTAACGATGTTGATTCTTCTTACTTGTGAGCATGATATACGATTCCATTTATATATATCTTCTTCAATTTATTTTTCCAATGACTTATAATTTTCTGAGAACAGGTCTTTTACCTCCATGGTTAGTTTGATTCCCAGGTATTTTACTGTTTTAGATACCCTTGTAAATGGGATTACTTTCTTAATTTCTCTTTCTGAAAGTTCATCATTCATGTATAAAAACACCACTGATTTCTAAATATTAATTTTGTATCCTGCTACTTTACTGAATTCATTGATCAGTTCTAACAGTTTTTTGGTGCAATCTTTAGGGTTCTCTATATATGGTATCAAGTCATCTGCAAATAATGAGAATTTTACTCTTCCTTTCCAATCTGGATACATTTTATTTCTCTTTCTTGTCTGATTGCTATGACTAGGACTTCCAATACGATGTTCAATAGAAGTGATGAAAGTAGGCATCCTTGTATTGTTCCTAATCATAAGGAAAACACTTTAGCTTTTCCCAGCTGAGTAAGATGTTAGTTGTAGGTTTGTCATATATGGCCTTTATTATGTTGAGGTATGTTTCCTCTATTCCCACTTTGCTGGGAGTTTTTATCATAAATGGATGCTGGATTTTGATGAATGATTTTCTGCACCTATTGATATGATCATATGGTTTTTATCTTTCAATTTGTTAATGTGGTGTATCACATTAATTGATTTGTGGATATTATACCAACCTTGGATCCCATGAATAAATCCAACTTGATTATGGTGTATAATATTTTTAATATATTGCTGAATTCAGTTGGCTAATATCTTTTTCAGGATTTTTGCATCAATGTTCATAAGAGATATTGGCCTATATCTTTTATTTTTTGGAATGCCTTTGTCTGGTTTTGGAATCAAAGTAATGGTGGCCTCATAAAAGGAGTTAGGGAGCCTTCCCTCTTCTTCAATTTTTGGACTAGTTTGAGAAGCATAGGTGTTAATTCTTCTTTGCACATTTGGTAAAATTCACCTATGAAGACATTGGGTCTAGGACTTTTGTTTTCTGGAAGTTTTTGATTACTCTTTCTATTTCATTGGTGGTAATCAGTCAGTTTAGATTTTCTGTTTTTTCTTGACTAAGTTTTGGGAGATTGTATGTTTCTAGGAATGTATCCATTTTTTTTTCCCAATTGTCCAATTTGTTGGCATATAATTGCTCGAAGTATTTTCTTATGATCCTTTATATTTCTGTGGCATCTGTAGTTATTTCTCCTCTTTCATTTCTGATTTTATTTATTTGAATCTTTTTTCTTTTTCCTTGATGAGTCTGGTTAAGGGTTTATCAGTTTTGTTTATCCTTTCAAAGAACCAGCTCTTGGTTTCACTAATGTTTTGTATTGTTTTTCTAGACTCTATTTTGTTTATTTCTGCTTTGATTTTTATTCTTTCTTTCTTTTTACTCTCTTTGGGCTTTGTTTGCTATTCTCTTTTTAGTTCCTCTAAATGTAAGGTTATATTGATTTTTGTTATTTCTTGAGGTAGGCCTGTATGCTATGAGTTTCCCTCTTAAGAATGCTTTCAACACCAATGTTCATAGCAGCTTTATTTACAGTGGCCAGGACATGGAAGCAACTGAAGTGCCCTACAGTAGATGATTAGCTAAAGAAATTGTGGTACATATATACAATGGAATAATATTCAGCCATAAGAAGAGATGAAATACTACCATTTGCGACAACATGGATGGACCTCGAGATAATCATGCTAAGTGAAGTAAGCCAAACATAAAAAGTTGAAAATCACATGATATAATTTATATGTGACATATAAACCTAAAAGCAACAAATGAGCAGAACAAATAAACAGAGACTCATGGACATGGACTATAGACTAATGGTTACCAGTGAACTCTAGAGTAGTAGTTACTAGTGGGATGGGGGGGGAGGAAAGTAGATGCAGTAAAGGAGATCAAATATAGGGGGTAGGGGGAGGATGAAATGGGTAAAGGGGATCAAATATACGGTAGCTGAAGGAAACTGGACTTTGGATGGTGAACACACAATAGAATATACACATGTCAAATGATAATGTACACCTTAAAATTATATAATTGTATTAACCAATGTTACCCCACTAAACAATTTTAAAAAAATTACAAAAAAAAGACTACTTTCGCTATGTCTCATAGATTTTGAGTAATTGTGTTTTTATTTTTACTTGTCTCTAGGAATCTTTCGATTTCTTTCTAAATGTCATTGTTAACCCATTTATTTTTTGGTAGCATGTTATTTAACCTTCACGTATTTATATATTTTCCAGTTTTTTTCTTGTAATTGATTCTTAGTTTCATACCATTATGACTGGAGAAGACAATTGATACGATTTCAATCTTCTTAAATTTACTGATACTTGTTTTATGGCCTAACATGTGGTCTTCCCCAGAAAGTGTTCCATGTGCACTTAAGAAAAATGTACATTTTACTGCTTTGGGGTGAAATGCTCTGAAAATATCTATTATATCCATCTGGTCCTGTGTGTCTTTTAGTCTCATCGTTTTCGCATTGATTTTCTGTCTGAAAGATCTGTCCATTGGTGTCAATGTGGTGTTAAAATCCCCGACTATGAGTGTATTACTATTGATTTCTCCTTTTATGTTAGTCAATAATTATGTCTTTCAACATAGGTGCATTTATGTGTACTAGGGTCATGTCTTCTTGATGTATTGATCCCTTTATCATTATGTATTGCCCTATTTTGTCTCTTATTATAACCTTTGATTTAAAGTCTATTTTGTCTGATATAAGTACTGCTACTCCAGTTTTTATTTTTTTATTTCCATTTGCATGAAATATGTTTTACCATCCCTTTACTATCAGTTTGTGTGTGTCATTTGATCTGTAGTGGGGATCTTGTAGGCAGCATATGCATGGGTCTTGTATTCTTATCCATTCAGCTACCCTATATTTTTTTATTATAGCATGTAATCCATTTACATTTAAAGTGATTATCGGTAGGTACATAGTTATTGTCATTTTATTATTTGTATTTATTTGTCTCCCCCCTTTCTTTTTTTTAACAGACGTCCCTTTAACATTTCTTGTAATACTGGCTTATTGGTGATGAATTCCTAAGCTTTTTTCCTGTCTGGGAAGCTCTTTATCTCACCTTCCATTTTAATCAAACGCCTTGCTGGGTAAAGTATTTTTGGTCATAGATTCTTGTTTTTCATAACTTTGAATATTTCTTTCTTACCAGTTCCTTCTGGCCTGCAAAGTTTCCATTGAAAAATCAGCAGACATTCTTATGGGGGTACCCTTGTAAGTAACCAGCTGCCTTTCTCTTGCTACTTTTCAGATTCTCTCTTTGTCTTTGACCTTTGGCATTTTAATTATGATGAGTCCTGGTGTAGGTCTGTTTGAATTCCTCTTATTTGGGACTCTTTGTGCTTCTTGAACTTGTATATCTAATTTCTTTGCCAGATTAGGGAAGTTTTCTGTCATTATTTCTTCAAATAAATTCTCAATCCCTTGCTCTCTTTCTTCTCCTTCTGGTACCCCTATGATATGGATATTGTTACACTTCATGTTATCCCAGAGGTGTCTTAAATGATTCTCATTTTTTAAAATTTGTTTTTCTTTTTGCCGTTCCAGTTAGGTGTTTTTTTGCTACCTTTTCTTCCAGTTCACTGATTTGATCTTCTGCTTTGTCCAATCTACTGTTGAATCTTTCTTTATTTCAGTTATTGTATTCTTTATTTCTGTCTAGTTCTTTTCTAAGGGTTTTATGTCATTTTTTTTTATGTTTACTGTCTCTTTGTCGAGGTGCTCACTGTGCTCATCCATTCTCCCCATAAGTTCATTGAATATCGTTATAACCACTATTTTGAACTCTTTCTCTGGTAGGTTGCTTGCCTCCATTTCATTTAGCTTATTTTATGAAGTTTTCTCCTGTTGTTTAATTTGTGGCATGTTTCTTGGTTTTCTCATTTTATTAGCCTCTCTGTGTTTGTTTCTATAGAAATATTTGTTTCAGCAATCAGCCTTGGTCAAGGGCCTTATGTGGAGGGCGTCCTGTGGGGCTTAGTGGTGCACTCACCCTAATCTCCTGGGCTGGGGTCTCTAGATATGATCTTTGTGTGGGTTGTGTGTGTGATCTTCTGTTATAGTTAAGCTTTTACTGGTGTTAGTACATCAGTGGATAGGATTAATGCTCAGGCTGACTAAGTGTAGGAATTGGCTCTGCTCACAGGGTAAGAGTTGCTATGTTGGGGCTGACCCCACTGAGTGGGATTTGACCTAGCAGGCTTCTGTACTTGTTGAGACTGCCCTTTGTGTGTACCACTTATGGGGCTAGTCAGGAGTTGCTTCATTGTATCTAGTGCCAGCCTCCAGATGTGTTGATTTTGTAGTCCCTTGGGAGGGGCTCCCCATTAAACCAAAGTCAGCCACTGCTTTTGATTGCTCAGGGCTACCTGGTGAGGGCCACAAAACAATCTGCAGATGGTTGCTACCTATGTTAGATTTATAGGTAAATAGAGAGACAATGCTGCAAATCATGGTCCAGTTACCCCCAATATTGGGCCTGGGGCAGTTTAGCAGAAGGATTAGTGCTCCTCAATGACTGAGGCTGCCTGTCAATTGTCCATAAACTCTACAACTGGAGGCACCTCTGGGTGACATGTGCATTGGGTGCAGGACCCAGGGAGTCACCTGGATATATTGATCAGATTTTCCCCTTCCACTGCAGTGTCAGTTTACATGCTATCACTGTCTCTGCGGCTCTCTGTACAAGTTTCAGATGAAAGCAAGGCCAGCTGCTGCCCACCTCTGGTCTGTAAACACCTAAGATCTTTTCAAGAGTTGTTGAAGCCCGTAGGTATGTGGTTATGGCCAGCCACTGAGAGCTTCTTCCAGATGAATGGGCTTTGTGTGTGCCACTCAAACTGAGTTTTATTATTCAGTATTGAATTCATGACCCAAGGAAAGTACAGGATGGGACTGGGTTGCCTGAGAGCAGGCTTGCTGCAGGTAATTTGTGGGTTAAGTGGGGTGGTGTCTCAGTGAGACATGGGACCATCAAGCCTATATAGCACCAGCTTTTCATCCAGCTCTGGGACTGTGGGCTTCCACAAAAGTCACATATCACTGCGAAACCTACTACCATTTGAGATGGGCCCACCAACCCCTGTGATCTGCGCAATTGGTATTGTATCTGGTGCTGGCAACAGTGATTTGTCCGTCAATGTTTTCCCTGAAATTTGCTCACTGATGTCTACTGTCTGCACAGGTAGGGGTAGGGCAGGGGTGGCTGCCTGTCACCATGCTGCAGGCACTTTGTGGCTTGGGTGAAGTGGGATCTCTGGAAGATAAGGGCTGTCAGGCCAATACATCCTCAGTTTTGCTGCAGTTTATGTGTCCACACGTTCCCACTAATCACAGATCACAGTAAGACTAGCTGCTGTCTCGGACTGGCCTATGGTTCCTGGTGATCTGCCCAGGCCCATGGTGGTAACAGTGATCTGCCTGAGACTGTCCTCAAAATGTGCTCACAGAGCTGGCTGAGGTCAAGGCACCCTGGACAATATGCAGTTTGGGTAGGACAGGCTGATCTCCTCAAGCCAGTGCAGTTTAGGAAGGTCTGTAGACTGCCCTGTAGGGGGGCCTGACTAAGGCACAATGGTAGCTGCCTGTCTAGCCCTAGCTCTGGCACCAAGTACTTCACTCTTTCCCTGTCTGAATCTTGCCAGAGCCTCCATCCCACTGCCAGTGCCCCAGGTGAGTGTACGCTGGCAAGAGAGCCTGTGTGCATTGGCCCTTTAAAGAGGCATCTGAGATTTCAGTCTCTTTCCTTCTCACCCAGAAGGCTAGAATTCCTTCTGATATTTACAGTCAGATTTTTTGGAAATTCCTCTTCCCTGGGCTGGGACTCTGGGCTGGGGAGCCCCTGTGTGGGGTTAGGACCCTTCTCCCCTTTTAAAGGGTAGAAGTCTGCAGCTTTGTCCTCCCTCCTGGTGCTCCACCGCCACCCGTGGGTGCTAGTCCAGCCCAATTTTTTACTTTCGCACCTACGGGCTTTGATGCAGCTCTTTATTTATATTATCAAACCTAAGTGTTTTGATTTGCTGAACTTCAAGTTTTTCTCCACACTGATTATTTTTTATAGTTTGGTTGTAGTTTTAATGCGGTCTGAGAGGAGATGACCTCTGCTTTTACCTAGTCTGATGAACTTGACACAGTCCAGTTCATCTTTTAATCTGTTCATCTCTGAACAGATTAAAAGAAGTAATGGAAGATATTTCAACTTGAACTCACAGCATTTTATAGCTACCTTGACTTTTTTTTTTTATTAAGTATTAGAAAAAAACTTCAGTTAAAGGAATACTAAGAGAAAATCATACACAGTGTAATGTCTAGGACATCTTAGTGACTTGGTCTCAGCTATAACATGTGCTATTTAACCTTCCCTTCCATCACAAAGACTTTCTAATGAATATATTATCAAATTGCTTCATCTTCATTCTGATTCCTCCTCCCCCCAACCCATCCCTATCCACATTCCACACAGAGCTTTCTGATCTTTAGGTGACTATGCCACCTAGAGAAATAATAGAATATTTGAAATGAAGATATTCTATTTTATTTTTGTTTGCAAAATCAGCAGTACTCTGGTTGCTATGATCCAGCTATCTTATTCTCCATGGACTTTTCAAGGAGAAACATCACTTTACTTTCTGATTGAACTGACTGACAATTTCTTTTTTTATTTTGTTCCTTGAATTGATTAGTTTTATTGAATTAACTGGCTTACCTATCAGCTGAGATTTTGTTTATAAAACAAGAATCAGCTATACACATATAAAACAAATTTATTTAGGGTATAAAGTAACTTCTTTGAGAGAAAGATATTGTTAAATTGCAGTTTCAAAAAATTCTTCCAAAACAGAGAGACCTCCTTAGGGGGAAAAAAAATCACTAGAACAGAATTTTAATCTCTCTGTGTTGGATTATAAAAATGAAAAAAAAAAAAATCATATAGCGTGTCTTTCATAACAAATGAGGCTTATACAATCCAAATGTTTGCTGGCCAGACCAGCTTATGACTACCATATATCATCATAAGTAACTCTAACTATCCGAATTATAAAAGGATCATCACTACATGCTTGAATGACAGAAATCAGCATCTTTCAACATATCCTCTAGCTATTTCTAAGAGCTCCACAGATAGATGTCACATGAGTGCTCAGAAATAAGTCTCTCACATTTCTCTGCTTCAGCCCCAGACAATGCTGGCTCAGCTGGTGATGGCTGTTGTGATATCGCCACTCTTCAGGCACAGCTGTCCTTTGCCGATGACTGCTTTTATCACTACTATTTTAATCTTAAAAAAGGGACACAGATCTTTCCATTTTTTTTTTTTTTGCTACAAATCAGAAACTTAGGAGAAATGAATTTGTAATTCTACACAGAAACACAAAGTCCAGCCTCTAAATTTCAACTTTCCTGAAAGTCCAGCCTCTAAATTTCAACTTTCCTGAATGTTCAGAATAATAAAAATTATGTAAAATTTACAATGTATATTCCTGTGTTCATATGCTGACAGAGTATCAGCAGATTACTTTTTTTAAGGAAACCTTACTCAATTTGCTGATACCTGGCTTTGTTTTTCGGCATGTCCATAAACTTTAGATTAAATATACTGTGATTTTTAAAGTCTGGTTTATACATTCTTCCTCAATATAGCATGTGAAGGCCATTGAAAGTCCAGAAATCATGAGTTGCCAAACTTAGGCCCCTTGGTTGGCAGAGTCTCTCCTGCAGTGCAAATTGAAAGAAAGACCTATAACTCTCCATGGAAACTTTCCTATCTCCATGTTCAATCACTTTGAACAACTCTTTAAACAGACAATGTCTAATTATGCAAGAACCTCACTAATAGGCAACCATACAGAATTCAATTCATAGGTAGTAAAGAAGCATTTATTTCATAAGCGAAGTGAACCACAGATAATCAGATCTGGCTTCACATTACAGAGTATTATACAATGATAGAATAAAATTGTTGTAAGTATTTCTACTTCTGAAAAGAAATTTTGCTTGGTGTTTGTTTAACTAAACAGACCAATCAAAAGATTTTTCCTTAAAAAATAACCTGAAGATGTAGTAAACAATTCACAGTTTTGAAATTCTAGGTCCTTTCTCAGGCAGGACTCTCCACTATACTTATTTTTAAATTACATCAAATTTTACTAATGTTATTGCATATTTTATAAAGTGACAATATAAGTAAGTAATCACATCATTGAGGTTCCAGTATAATTGAAATAGTGTTTTTTTAAAACATAAAATTATATAGCTAATGTGGTTTTAATGTAAATTTAATCAAAAACATATAAACAAAAATTAATTTAAAATATATTTTCAGTACAGTTAACTGGTGTTTACAATTTAGAGTATATACTTCTAATATTTAATTCGACATAACAAAACAAAACATTATTATTAAATAGATAACTATATCATTAAAAGGCAATAAACATTTTTTATGCTCTTGATTCAATGAGAAGCAATATTATCTAAGTGCCTCTTTACTTCTTTCTTCCTTGCTATATCTCCATAATACCATATGCAAGCTCTAAAATTTTTAGTCATGTTAAAAGTGAGGTCTTATTATTGAGATGTTAATGAATAACCAGGGTGAACCAGCTGGAGTTCTGAAGACCTGACTTCAGATTTCAAATCAGTACAAATCCTGACTTTGACGCCACTAGACTGTTGTTGATCCAAGTTAAATATCACTGGGGATCGTTCTGGGTCCTAAGGTTGGCAGGGACTTCTGGAACAGATGCAGCAATTCTCAAAATGCCCTGGTTTGTTCATGCTAATTTCAGCATTTAATATGGGCATATTTGATCAGGAGAATGAATACTTATGAAAGAAGATATAGCCTCTATCTCCCAACTTCCTGAGGTGAGGTTGGTTACCATTTCACTGCCACAGTGCATCTTTTCCTCTACAACCTTCTTTCCTCTTCTGAAGTACTGGAGTTTCTTCTATTACCACATGATAGCTGGGAGTTCTGGAATCAGGAGAAAAGCCAGTCATGATACATGTTATATACGAATTTGCATTACTATAGGGTGTGTTATCACAGTATTTAGTAAATCTGAATTGTAAATTTGAGAAGAATGACGGGATATACTCACTGGATGCTATCTTCTCTTGGAGCCAATTTGCTTAAAGGGAGCATGGATCCTGCTATACCACATATACACCTAAACTGTTCCAGTTTAGATTGTCATGAATAGATGAGTAAGTCTTTCAGATTTAATACTCGGTATTTGGAAACTTATTTGGAAAATAAACTTAAAGTTATATCTTTTAATCTAGCTTCTCCTATCAAGAAAAGGGATAGTTTGATTTTTTAGTTTTATTACTAGTTCTCAAGTTATTCAGAATCTGGGAAAAGAAGAAGGATAATATAGTTACTTACTGGACTATCCCTCAAGATGATATTGTGTATAACACATAATGTTAACATACATATAATGTTGGTTGTCTCCATTTGCCCCTCTAGGCTTACTCCCCATCCTTCTCCATGTTGATTATCATTGGAGCACTAATAAACATGGGTTACATCAAGAGGCTCTGAGGCCCCTAATGTTCCAGCTGAAGTGTACCAAAATGACTATGAACAAAAGACTAGAGAGAAGCAGTAGAGTAGAGTCAGGGTATTTATTCCATAGTTAACTTCCTTGATGTGGTCTCCAATAGTCTGTGGCTCTTGGTTGAAAGTCACTGTTCCTCTCAAGGAGTTTAAATAAATGACACACTGTCTTTCTTGTCTCCAGTAACTATTCCCTTTCCTTTTCCTGTTGAGTCAAGGGTTGGTAAGAGCTTCATTGCTAACTAGGATTATTCCAATATGCCTTGTAGTTGCTCAACAACCACACTTTGGTAAAATGCTCCACTTGTTAATAAACCTGTTGGATTATTTTGTTTTTCATGAACAATATTTCCTCTTGACATACATACATACTACATAAAAATCATTAATTCATTAATTCATACATTGATGTATTTACTCAAGAAGCACTTTCTGAGTATCTTCCTTGTGTTTGGCACTAGATATACAAAGCAATATGATTTACGCCTTTGAAGAGCACACAGTCTAAAATAAGAGAGGAGACAAGTAGTTATAGTACAAAAACATAAGTGCTCTAATAGTTTAAAAAGGTGTTGTGGAAAGTGGTACTGATCGGCCTAGGTATGCTGCCAAATGCTTCACAAAGGAACCACTATTTGAAATAGGTCTTGAAAAGTGAATAGTTTTCTCTTTGGAGTGCTCAGTAATTTTCATAAAAATACACTCTAATAAGAAAAGGCCAAGAAAATTCAATGTGTAGAAGCCAGAGTAATCTAATTAGGGTGTGAAATGGGACAGGATTAGGTTGGAAAAGGTAAACTGGAGATGTATTTGAAGATCCATAGGTCCATTGATAAGGGATTTCAGTTTTTTTTTTCTGTTGGCAATAGAAAGCCATTAAAGATTTTTAAACAGGAATGCTGTGATAAAGTTTATGTTTTAGATCTCTACTGTAGTGATATCCAATTCTGGGCTGGCTTTGAGAGTCCACTGTTAAGAAATTAGAGAAGCCTATTGTAATGACCCAGGGGTGAGATGAGCAAAGACTTAACAAAAGCAAAGTGATTTGGCTGTATGCAGTCTAAGATTGCACTTAATACATCATCAGGTAAGGGTTCTAAGCAATCTTTTTACAATTGTTTTCTTTGGATGAAGCCTCATTTCTCATTTCATATCTACTGGTTACAAATCTGTTCAAAGAGTTATACTGCATTAAAAAAAATAAATGTTGAAAGTACAATATTAGTTTACAAAGAAATAAAATAACAATATAATCACTAGGTAACTACAAAAAAAACTTGTTCATATTTGTCTTTCAAGTAAAGGTCACACTCATTTTATCTACATGGGAAATTTTTATTTCAATCTAAACACTGATGGCAATTTTATGTGATATACTTAGATATATATTATTTTCTTATTCTCATCAAATTCTCCATTTTTGTACTGTTGCTCTAGTTCATTATACCATTTATATTCTATACTTAATTTGAGCCTTGCCAAAGACAACTATTACTCAGAGCATTTTGTCTTGAAAATGATTTATGTAGAGATGAATATCATGAATAAATGAGTTACTTATGAACATTTACCATATAGAGAAATATGAAATTACTAGCATAATTTTTCAAAAGCATTTAATTGTCTAAGCTGAACAGAAAGTATCAAGTATAAAATATTTCAAAAGCAATCTAAAGCAAATTACACATTTAAAAGTTTAAACATGACACTTTTAAGCTAACAATATCATACAGTGTAGCGATGAATGTCATTGTGTTTCTACTGGGTAAACAAGAAGTTCAGTAGTACAGTGACAACTACAGGCCTTAAGTAATTACTTTGAAACATTAAATAATAAGGTATGACAGTTTTTCAGCATTTCTTTGCTGCACAGAAAAGAAAGTAGAGTAAGCCATGCCAATGAAGGTCTATTTAAACTACACCAAATAACTAGAAAATGTCAAATCATCAAGAGAATGTGAGATTTCTACTCGGAAATCATAGATTTTTTTCACTTAAAGTGAAATTGAGTTTTTATCATGACAAACCAATTGAATAGTTAAATATACTTGCTATGAACTGATTACTTTGATTCATCATGCCTTTTAATTAACTTGAGTTATGACTTTCATTGATTTGACTAACAATCATGAATATCCTCTTCTGCCTCATATTTGCAAAAAATTGACGCGATTTCAATTCAATTCAGAAGCGTTCATTGAACAGCACTCTGTACTATACATTGTGCTATGTACTACCGCTTTATGGAGTAAGTGAAAAGAACTGAAATTAAACCAAAACTACAGTTACTAGACTACATAGTGTGTTAATATAATGCTCAAACAAGAATACTAAAGAGAAGTGCATAGCTCTCAGAGAAGGGAGCAATATCTATTTTCATATAAGTAGGTGTTTTCCATATAAGTATAAGTTTGAAAAGACATCCTGAGCAGAATGGGGAGAAAATATAAAGGTATATGTAATTATAAGTGAATTGATAATTCATAAAATACAGAGATTATCAAACTAAAGAGGTAGTCAAACACTAGCTCTTAGTATTCTTGTTTGTTAAGTTTGGATCTATAGGTAACAGAAGCCAATGACTGTTTTCAGTATAGGAGTAGCTTCACCAGTTTTATTTTAGAAATATTTGCTTTGAAGAAAGTTTAGAGGATGGGTGTTAATGGTAATATGTACTTCATGAGACCAATTAGGAGGTTATGGTTAACATCCCAACACAGAGGCTGTGTTGGTTGGTTGGGTGGTGAGATGAGAACAAAGGATATCTTGAGTAAAACAACTAGATTCTGTGCTTATCTTTGAATAGATGGTCATGTCAGACATTTAAATAGAGAATACAGGAGGTTTTCTTGAATTATTTTTGGATAAATTGAACGTAAAATTCCTTTGGAATGCCAAGTAAGTAGTTCACTAAATGAATGCAGAGGAGAGGCAAAACTTTCTTAT
Source organism: Eidolon dupreanum (assembly GCA_028627145.1). Classification (NCBI taxonomy): domain Eukaryota; kingdom Metazoa; phylum Chordata; class Mammalia; order Chiroptera; family Pteropodidae; genus Eidolon; species Eidolon dupreanum. The sequence goes on from CM053513.1 coordinate 24,404,383, forward strand.
ATTAATATTTTTCAGGCATCAGCATATAGATAAGTATTATAACCTTTAGAGTTAGTTCATATGTATTTGGAGATAATTGAAGAATGAAGAAGAGTGCAGTTTTTGAGAGCTCTTACATTGAAAGAATGGGAAGAGAAAAGGCACATAATCAAGGAAACTAAAGATGAATAATCAGAAAAAAAGAATGAAAACCAAGAAAAGAAGAGTATCATGAAAAGAGAAGTATTTGAAAAGAAAAGAAGTGAGAGTGTCAAAATGCCATGAAGTGTTCAGCTGTGATGAGAACTGAAAAATATAAAAGGTTTTAGTGATGAGCAAATCATTGGTGTCCATGACAAGAAGAACTTCGGCAAAGATGTAGAGGCAGAAGTCACGCTACCAATCATGGGAAACTGAATGTGATATTGAAAATGGCAGGAACAGGGTAGGGCTCTAAGTATAAATTCTCTCTATATAAAATTTACTATACTATGTATACTATATATATATAGTTCACAGCTAAAGCTAGAACTTGGTGTCCATTTTGCCATATTTTTCAAGGGACAAGTTTATTTTTCATTATTGTTTCTTATATAAGAAATTACTCAAATCTTCATCTCTGAAATGAGGTGTAAGAGTCTGACTTGCTGAACATTTAGCCAGTGATACCATTGCATTACATGGCAGAGTTGTTAAAACATGAAGTTGTTTATGATAAAATTGAGCATCAAGCATCTTAAGATCTTATAGTGAGAAGTTGAAACAGTATCAATATCATGAAATCGTTTTATTTATTTATTTATTTATTTATTTGTTTGTTTGTTTGTTTGTTTATTTATTTATTTACTTATTTTTATTTTTTAATCTTTAAGTTTATTGAGGTAACATTGGTTAATACAATTATATAATTTTAAAGTGTACATTATCATTTGACATCTGTATATTTTACTGTGTGTTTACCACCCAAAGTCCAGTTTCCTTCAGCTATCATACTCTCCTCCTATACCATATATTTGACCCCCTTTTACCTCGTCTATCTCTCCCTTCTTCCCCTACCCCACTAGTAACCACTACTCTATAGTCCTCTGGTAACCACTAGTCTATAGTCCATGTCCATGAGTCTTTGTGTGTTTGTCCTGCTCATTTATTGCTTTTAGGTTTACATCCCACATATAAGTGATATCATGTGATTTTCAACTTTTTCTGTCTTCCTTATTTTGCTTAGCATGATTACCTCAAGGTCCATCCACGTTGTCGCAAATGGCAATATTTCATCTCTTCTTATGGCTGAGTAATATTCCATTGTATATATGTACCACAGCTTCTTTAGCCAATCACCTATCATAGGACATGTCAGTTGCTTCCATGTCCTGATCATTGTGAACAATGCTGCTATGATCATAGGTGTGTAAATGTTTTTTCAGATATGGGTTTTCAAGTCTTTGGGGTAAATACCCAGTAGAAGGATTGCTGGATCATATGGTAGATCAATTCTTAGTTTTTTGAGGAACCTCTATACTGTTTTCCATAGTGGCTGTACCGATTTAAAGTCCCACCAGCAGTGTATGAGTGTTCGTTTTTCTCTACATCTTCTCCAGCAGTTGTTATTACTTGTCCTGTTGATTATATCTATTTTAACAGGTGTAAGATGGTATTTTATTGTGGTTGTGATTTGCATTTCCCTAATAGCTAATGATGTTGAGCATCTTTTCATATATTTACTGGCCATTTGTATGTCTTCTAGGGAGAAGTGTCTGTTCAGGTCCTCTGCCCATTTTTTGATTGGATTGTTTATTTATTTGTTGTTATTGAGTTGTATGAGTTCTTTGGATTTTTGGATATTAGGCCCTTACTGAAGGTGTTGCTTGCTAATATATTTTTCTACTCGGATGGTTGTCTCTTTACCTTGTTGATGATTTCTTTTGCTGAGCAGAAGCTTTTTAGTTTGATGTAGTTTCATTCATTTATTTTAGCTTTTACTTCCTTTGCTTTTGAGGTCAAATTCATAAAATCCTCTTTAAGTTCAAGGTCCTTGAGCTTAGTTCCTATGTTTTCTTCTATGCATTTTATTGATTCTGGTCTTATATTCAGGTCCTTAAACCATTATGAGTTAATTTTGGTGTGTGGTGATAGACAACAGTCTAGTTTCATTCTTTTGCAGGTGGCCTTCCAGTTTTCCCAGCACCATTTATTGAGGAGACTTTCCTTTCACCACTGTATGTTTTTGGCTTCTTTGTCAAAATTATTTGCCCATATAAATATGGAATTACTACTGGAATCTCGATTCTGTTCCACAGGTCTGTGTGTCTGTTTTGCTGCCAATACCATGCCATTTTGATATGGTCTCTTTGTAGTATAATTTGGAGTCGGGCAGAGTGATGCCTCTGGCCTCGTTCTTTTTTCTCAGGATGGCTGTAGCAATTCACAGTCTTTTGTGCTTCCATACAAATCTGATGATTTTTTGTTCTATTTCTTTAAAAAGTAGCAATGAGATTTTGATGGGGATGCATTAAATCTGTATAATGCTTTAGGTAATATGGTCATTTTAACTATGTTGATTTTTCCAATCCAAGAACACGGAACAGCTTTCCATTTCCTTGTATCTTTTTCAATTTCTTTTAATAGGGTCTTATATTTTTCATTATATAGGTCCTTCACATATTTTGTTAGATTTTTTCTTAGGTATTTTATTTTTTTTGTTACAATTGCAAAAGGAATTATTTTTTCCATTTTTTTTTCTGACACTTGATTATTAGAGTATAGGAACACTATGGATTTTTGAATGTTTATTTTGTTTCCAGAGACTTTACTGTATTTGTTTATTATTTCTAGCAGTGTTGTTGTGGAATCTTTAGGGTTTTCTATATAGAGAGTCATATCATCCACAAATAGTGACAGTTTGACTTCTTCATTTCCTATTTGGATGCCTTTTATATCTTTCTCTTGCCTGATTGCACTTGCTAGGACCTCCAATGTTATATTGAATAATGGCGGCGTAAGTGGACAGCCTTGGCTTGTTCCTGATCTTAGAGGGAAGGCTTTTAGTTTTTCACCATTAAGTATAATGTTGGCTGAAGGTTTTGTCATAGATGGCCTTTATTGTGTTAAGATACTTTCCTTCTATACAGATAGTGTTAAGTGTTTTGATCATAAGTGAATGCCGTATCTTGTCGAAGGCTTTTTCTGCATCTATTGATATGACCATACAATTCTTATTTTTTAATTTATTTATGTTGTGTATCACATAATCGATTTGCATATGTTGAACCATCCCTGTGCCTTTGGTATGAAGCCCACTTGATCGTGGTGTATAACCTTTTTAATATATTGCTGTATTCAGTTTGCTAGTTTCTTATTTAGGATTTTTGCATCTGTGTACATGAGAGTTATTGCTCTGTATTTTTCTTTTTTTGTGTGTGTTATCTTCCCCAAGTTTTGGTATCAGAGTAATATTGGCCTCATAAAATGTGTTTGGAAGTATTATCTTCTCTTTAATTTTTGGAAGAGTTTGAGGAGAAGAGGTATTAAATCTTTGAATGTTTGTTCGAATTCACTGGTGAAACAGTTTGGTCCAGGACTTTTACTTTTTGGTAGGTTTTTGATGATTATTTCACTTTCCATACTGCCGATTGGTCTATTTAGATTTTTTAATTTCCTTGATTCATCTAGGAAGTTTGTATTTTTTTAAGTACTGGTCTATTTCTTCTAAGTTATTAAATTTGGTATTATATACTTTTTCATAGTATTCTTATATGATCCTTTGTATTTCTACGATGTCAGTCGTAATTTTTCCTCTTTCATCCCTGATTTTACTTGTGTCCATTCTCTTTTTTCTTTAGTGTGTCTAGCCAGGGGTTTGTCAATTTTATTAACTTTCTCAAAGAACTAGCTCTTTGTTGTATTTATTTTTTTCTATTGTTTTGGTTTGTTTTGTTTTCAATTTCATTTATTTCTCCTCTAATTGTGATTATTTCTTTCCTTCTCGTGACCTTAGGCTTCATTTGTTTTTTTTCTAAGTTTTTAAGATGAAGTGTTAGGTTGTTTATTTGAGCTCATTCTTGTTTTTGGAGATAGGCTTGTAATGATATGAACTTTCCTCTTAGGATCGCTTTTGCCGTGTCTCAAAAGTTTTGATAAATTATACTATCATTATCATTTGTTTCTATGTATCTCTAGATCTCCCTTTTTATTTCTTCTCTGACTCAGTCATTCTTCAGTAGCATATTGCTTAATTTCTATGTATTTGTGTTTCTTCCTGCTTTCTTTTTGCAGTTGATCTCTAGTTTCAAAGCATTATGATCAGAGAATATAGTTGGTATAATTTCAACCCTCTTATATTTGTTGAGGCTATGTTTGTGTCCCAGTATGTAGTAGATCCTTGAGAATGTTCCATGTGCACTAGAGAAGAATGTATAAGCAGCCGCTTAGGGATGGAAGGCTCTGTAACTGTCAATTATGTCCAGTTGGTCTTAGGTGTCATTTAAGGCTGTTATTTTTTTATCGATTTTCTGTTTGGATGATCTGTCCATATCCAACAGTGGAGTATTTAGGTCCCCTACTATGATAGTGTTTTGGTCTGTTTCTCTCTTTAGTTCTGTTAGTAATTGCTTTACATATTTTGGCTCTCCCTGATTGGGAGCATAGATATTAATATGTGTTACGTTTTCTTGGTGTATGTTTCCCTTTATCATTATGTAGTGTTCCCCACTATCTTCTTCATCTTTTTTTGTTTTGAAGTCTATTTCATTTGATATTAGTTCCACTACTCCTGCTTTTCTCTGAATGCCATTTGCTTGGAATATCATTTTACACCCTTTCACTGTGAGTCTATATTTGTCTTTGGAACTGAGATGTGTCTCCTGGAGGCAGCATATGGTTGGATATTGTTATTTGATCCATTCTGCAACTCTGTGCCTTTTTATTGGTAAGGTCAATCCATTTACATTTAGGGTGATTAGTGAAATATGAGGTCTTCTTTTAGCTATTTTATGTTTTGCTTCCTGGTAGCTTGGTGTTTCCATTGCTTCCTTGTCCTTGTGTTTCTGTTTTCTTTATTTTGATGTCTTTTGTGGGTTTTGCCTCTAGTTCTTCTTTTTTTATGTTATATACTTTGGTTCTGAATCTTTGGTGTGTGGTTGCCATTAAGATTATGAAAAGTATTGTTATATACATACAGTCTTCCATTTTCTTTTGTGCCTGTGTTATCTCCATTCTCTTTTACAAATTTGGATATTTGGACCCCACCCCCCTTTTCAGTCATTGTTATCTTAACTTGTTCCTATGTATATTGAACATTCATGTGTTTTGATGAAGGTCTTTTTAGGTTAATATAATTGGGTATTCTGTTGACTTCTTGAATTTCATGCTCCAGCTTATTCCTTGGATTTGGGAAATTCTCGTCAACTATTTGTCTGAAAATGCTTTCTAGTCCCTGCTCCTTTTCCTCTCCTTCAATAATGCCCATTATTTTTATGTTTCCTCTCCTGATGGTATCAGCTAGTTCTTGAATTTCTCTTTCATTATTTTTCATTCTTTGGTTTCTCTCTTCTTCTTTCTGATTTATTTCTAGATTTCTGACTTTGATATCTCTAATCCTTTCCTCCTTTGGT
>CM053513.1:24410470-24531944 GCA_028627145.1 Eidolon dupreanum
AGCATAATTAGTGCTTCATTTTGGTGATTTAGAATTGGGAGTGGAGGAGAGAGGATTCCGTTTATTCCTAAATGCTACATCTATAACATTTAAAAACAAAAGCTTACAAATAAAATGTGCTTATTAAATAAAATTCTAGGCAGGGATATTTTGTTCTGCAAAGTTAAAATAACAGCTTAGTGAAATCCCCTGTGATTAGAAAAATGGAAAGCAAATGCATTGAGAGCAACAACAAACAAATTAGCATTCCATGAAGTTAATATTCTTGCACCTTTCTTCCCTGAAGACTTAAAGGCTTTAGAGCTTAAATGGTTTTCATATCCTCTTCCTTATATCTTTCTTCCTTGGGTTTTTAATTATCTTTAGAGTTGCTCTCCTTCTTTAGATATTCTTGTTTTTAGCATCATTCATACTCTATTATACATTTTTGTTGACCTGGGATAAGACTGATTCAATGCCTTGCTCTTCCATGCTGGTACATATTATTACTAGTAATCTACACATTTTCTTTTGTGGACTAAGAAGCATGATAGGGTGTAAGAGAGGGTCACATGAGAAAGGTTTCATCTAGTTCACAGGTTTCTTATTGTCACAAAAATTATCTTAAACTATGTTGTTAAATACAATTAGTAGATAGAGATATTTTCATCCTTCAATTCTAAAATCATAGGCAGCATAGTAGAAATGATTGTGATTATGTAAATTTATTTATTAAGCCTGAGTTCAGTATTTAAATCCATTTCAGAAATATAGTTCAATAACATTGGTACTTTCCCAAAGAACTTTAAGTTCTTGCAAAAGATTCCTTCTTAGGTGGGATGAAAAAATATATATTAATGATGATAATAATTATATCTGTTTCCAAAATATATTGCCATTTACTAGAAAAATGCTAGTCTGAATGAGGATATGCATAGAATAAAATAATGTTTTTTTTTTTCAGGCACATATAAAATTTGGACAGTATGACTTGTACATTACAAATATGAATTTGGATTTAGACAAACCTAAATTTAGATCCTGGTTTTAACTTACTAACATTGTGGTCTATTTTCTCATCTTTAAAATGGATAAGTACCTACTCTTGCATAGTAAGTGTACAAAGTAAATGAGATAATGAAAAGCTTAACATATAAAGTACTCACATAATACTACCAAGGAGAATCATTGTAGCTTAGTGATTAAGATTAGAGGCTTTTGATTTCAACAGACCTACCACCTACTACTTATGTGATCTTTGGCATGTCAATTGGCTCTCTGAGATTTGGTTCCTCAATTGTGAAATGATGGCTATGGTATGTATTTCACATAATTGTTTCTTGAGTAAAGCTAACATGATATATATATATATCACTTAGCACAGTGCCTGACACGTGGCAAGTACTTAATAAATGCTAGGTATATTAAAGCTTCAGTAAGCATGACACTAGGAATATTGAGGCTTCTTGAAAAATTAATTATGGTACTATTCAGATCTTGTAATTAAATTTCATAATGCAAATGTAATTAGGAGACATTCTCCTATATCTTGTGTACATCATAAGATATAATTGATAAAAGATACATTTAAATATAGTACTAGTATTTTAATAACTGCTGTATTTGGTAATAGTATCTACAAGACTTTGTATTTTTTCCATTGGACTCTTTACATGTAGACACTATAATAAACTTCCTTTTGAGAAGTCATTTAAAAAAAAAGCCAAAAAATCATAACACTTAAAAAATAAACTTTAAACCACATGCATAGTCACAATTAAAAGTATTCTCTCAATTCTGGGAAACATGTCAGAGTGAGAGACATCCTCAAATCTCTTCCCTTGAAACAACAAGCTGAACATCTAAAACTCAACAAAAAACACCCAAACTGGACACCAACACGTCTGAGCGGGGGATCTGCACATAAAAACTACCAGGAGGTGGACTGGGAGAAATAAAGAAGGTGCCCCTTGCAGCTGCTGGAGTTCCTTGCAGGAGGAGGGGGAGGGGTGAAGGTGCGATGACTTTCCTGCTCAGCCTGCCTGGAAGAGCTGGAATTTCTAGCAGCTGGAAGTAGGGCCCAGTAATCAGTGCAGAAAGCAGAGAAGCAGGATCAGATTGCAGACAAAGAACAGTTGATTTTTACTGGCCCCAATTGCAAAACCAACACTGAGCTGCAGCTCCCAGCTCCCAACACAGAGGTACCCCTCGCCCAATACCCTCTGAGACCAATCACTGCAGAGCCCCAGGGGATCTGAACAAACACTACCAAAACTGTTGCTAACACTGACAGGGACTGAAATTGAGGGAAGTGAGCATGATTGCATGATTAACTATCTATCAAAAAAAAAAAAAAAGGCATTTTTAAGGCTTTATATAAAGCAGGCATCCAAGAGACTTAGATGCCACCTACTGGAAGCCAGAAGAAAAGCACCTTCTTTGTAGCAGGCTAAGGAGAGACCTTTATATAATAAATCTTTTTTTCTGGAAAAATAGTAGAATATACTTCCATTAATGCCTAGGCAGAGAAATACTCCATTAAACACCATGAACAACCAAGGTCACAAGACATCTCAGAAAGAAAGAAAAAAAAAAACAGAAAATAAGCTTACGGAATAGAAATATGTGACAAATGACAGAGAATTCAGGATGGTACTTCTGAAAAAAACTCAATGAGATTTAATACAACTCAAATTAACACTTTCAGGAATTGAAAAACAATGGTCGAGCAGAGCAAAGAGATTGAAACTCTCAAAAAGAACTAAATAGTCTTCTTGAGATGAAGAACACACTGCAAAAGTTGAAAAATGACATAGCAAGCTTAGGAAATAGAGTCTACCAGATGGAGGAAAGAATCAGTGATATCAAAGACAGATCTAGAAATAAATCAGAAGGAAGAAGAGAGAAATTAAAGAATGAAAAATAATGAAAGAGAAATACAAGAACTAGCTGATACCATCAGGAGAGGAAACATAAGAATAATGAGCATTATTGAAGGAGAGGAAAAGGAGCAGGGATCAGAAAACATTTTCAGACAAATCGTGGATGAGAATTCCCCAAATTTCAGGAATGAACTGAAGCTTGGAATTCAAGAAGTCAACAGAACACCCAATTATCTCAAATGAAAAAGGCCTTCACCAAGACACATTGGGTTAAAGTTATCAAATCAACAACAAAGACAGAATTCTCAGGGCAGCCAGTGAAAACAAGATGATAACTTATAAAGGAAAACCCATTAGATTATCCTTGGACTTCTCAGTGCAAACCTTACAAGCCAGAAAGGAATGGAATAAAATATTTTAACTTTAAGTGAAAGGAACTATCAGCCTAGAATAATGTGTCCAGCTAAGCTCTCCTTTCCATATGAAGGAGAAATTAAGACTTTTCCAGACATACAAAAATTGCGGGAATTGTCCACTACGTGGTCTACACTACAGGAAAAACTGAAAGGTGTCAATTTACTTAAAACAAAATAACAAAACAAAAAAAAATACATAATTAGGAGTAAGGTGACTTTCAGGCAAATAGAAGCAGAAGAGTGCCACCCTTACTGAGATCAGGGCATTATATGTTTAAATAATAATAAGAAAATTGCTACAGCAAGATAGTAATGAATGTTCAGCATGCATAGAAACTAACTGAGATAACAATGGCTGATAAGAGGAGGATTTGAAGATCCATTTTCTCAATGGGGAAAGGAGAAAAGGCATACGCAGAAGAAAATGGATGACTGTACATGCATAACTATCCTTTTCATATTCATAATGGTAACCACACACCAAAGATTCAGTACTGAAATATATATAACATAAAACAAGAAGAACCAGAAGGAAAAGCTACAGAAGCCAATCAAAATAAAGAAAACAGAAACACAAGACAAGGAAGCAATGGAAACACTGAGCTACCAGAAAGCAGAAGATAAAATGACTATAAAAGACCTCATATTTCAATAATCACCCTAAATGTAAATGGACTGAACTCACCAATAAAAAGGCACAGAGTTGCAGAATGTATCAAAATAAAAAATAAAAAACAAAAACATATTTCAATAATCACCCTAAATGTAAATGTACTGAACTCACCAATAAAAAGGCACAGAGTTGTAGAATGTATCAAAATAAAAAACAAAACCCAACCATATGGTGCCTCCAGGAGACACAACACAGCTCCAAAGACAAATATAGACTCACAGTGAAAGGGTGGAAAAGGATATTTCAAGCAAAAGGCATTCAGAAAAAAGTGGAAGTAGCAGTACTAATATTAAATGAAATAGACATTGAAATAAAAAAAAAAAAGATCAAGAAAGATAGTGAGGGACACTTCATAATGATTAAGAGAATCATGCAACAAGAAGACATAACACTTATTAATATCTATGCTTCCAACCAGGGAGTCCCAATATATGCAAAGCAATTACTAACAAAACTAAAGGGAGAAACAGACCAAAACACTATCATAGTAGGGGACCTAAATACCCCACTGTTGGATATGGACAGATCATCCAAACAGAAAATCGATAAAAAAAATAACAACCTTAAATGACACCCAAGACCAACTGGACATAATTGACAATTTTAGAACCTTCCATTCCAAAATAGCTGCTTATATATTCTTCTCTAGTGCACATGGAACATTCTCAAGAATCGACCACATACTGGAACACAAACATAGCCTCAACAAATATAAGAGGGTTGAAATTATACCAACCATATTCTCTGATCATAATGCTTTGAAACTAGAGATCAACTGCAAAAAGAATGCAGGAAGAAACACAAATACATGGAGATTAAACAACATGCTATTGAAGAATGACTGGATCAGAGAAGAAATCAAAAGGGAGATCATGAGATATAAAGAAACAAATTATAATGATAGTACAACTTATCAAACTTTTGGGAAATGGCAAAAACAGTCATAAGGGGAAAGTTTATATCATTACAGGCCTATTACAAAACCAAGAATGAGCCCAAATAAACAACCTAATGCTTCATCTTAAAAACCTAGAAAAAAGAAGAGCAAGTGAAGCCTAAAATCAGAAGAAAGAAAGAAATCATCAAAATTAGAGCAGAAATAAATGAAATTGAAAAAACAAACAAACAAAGAAATGGACCGGTACTTAGAAAAATACAACCTTCCTAGACTGAATCAAGAAGAACTGGAAAATTTAATAGACTGATCAGCAGTATGGAAATCGAATCAATCATCAAAAATCTACCAAAAAGTAAAAGTCCCAGACCACATGGCTTCATCAGTGAATTCTACCAAACATTCAAATAAGTTTTAATACATATTCTCCTCAAACTCTTCCAAAAAAAATCGAAGAGGAGGCAATACTTCCAAAAACATTTTATGAGACAAATATTACTCTGATACCAAAACCTGGTAAAGATAACACAAAAAAAGAAAACTACAGACCGATATCTCTCATGAACACAGATGCAAAAATCCTAAATAAGAAACTAGTGAACCAAATACAGCAACATATTAAAAGGATTATACACCACGATCAAGTGGGCTTCATCCCAGAGGCACAGGGATGGTTCAACATATGCAAATCGATTAATGTGATACACCACATAAGCAAATTAAAAAATAAGAATCATATGATCATATCAGTAGATACAGAAAAAGCCTTTGATTAGATACGGCATCCACTTATGATCAAAACACTTAATAAAACTGACATAGAAGAAAGTATCTTAACATAATAAAGGCCATCTATGACAAACCCTCAGCCAACATTATACTTAATGTTGAAAAACTAAAAACCTTCCTTCTAAGATCAAGAACAAGGCGAGTCTGTCCACTATCGGCACTGTTATTCAATGTAACATTGGAGGTGCTAGCGAGTGCAATCAGGCAAGAGAAAGATATAAAAGGTATCCAAATAGGAAACAAAGAAGTCAAACTGTCACTGTTCGCGGAAGACGTAATTCTCTCTATAAAAAAACCCTAAAGACTCCACAAGAACACTACTAGAAACAATAAGGAAATACAGTAAAATCTCTGGATACATAACCAATGTTCAAAAATCCATACCATTCCTATACTCTAATAATAAAGCATCAGAAAAAGAAGTGGAAAAAATAATTCCTTTTGTAATTGAATCAAAAAGATACAAAGAAATAGGAAGATATTCTGTGTTCTTGGATTGGAAGAATCAACACAGTTAAAATGACATGTTACCTAAAGCATTATATACATTTAATGCTATTTCCATCAAAATTCCATCGGATTTAAAAAGAAAATAGAACAAAAAATTATCAGATTTGTATGGAAGCACAAATGACCCCAAGTTGCCAATGGCATCCTCAGAAAAAAGAACAAGGCTAGAGGCATCACTCTGCCCAACTTCAAATTATACTACAAAGAGACTGTAATCAAAACGGCATGGTATTGGCAGCAAAACAGACACACAGACCTGTGGAACAGAATCGAGATTCCAGTAGTAATTCCATATTTATATGGGCAAATAATTTCGACAAAGAAGCCAAAAACATACAGTGGTGAAAGGAAAGTCTCCTCAATAAATGGTGCTGGGAAAACTGGAAGGCCACCTGCAAAAGAATGAAACTAGACTGTTGTCTATCACCACACACCAAAATTAACTCATAATGGTTTAAGGACCTGAATATAAGACCAGAATCAATAAAATGCATAGAAGAAAACATAGGAACTAAGCTCAAGGACCTTGAACTTAAAGAGGATTTTATGAATTTGACCTCAAAAGCAAAGGAAGTAAAAGCTAAAATAAATGAATGAAACTACATCAAACTAAAAAGCTTCTGCTCAGCAAAAGAAATCATCAACAAGGTAAAGAGACAACCATCCGAGTAGAAAAATATATTAGCAAGCAACACCTTCAGTAAGGGCCTAATATCCAAAAATCCAAAGAACTCATACAACTCAATAACAACAAATAAATAAACAATCTGATCAAAAAATGGGCAGAGGACCTGAACAGACACTTCTCCCTAGAAGACATACAAATGGTCAAAAAATATATGAAAAGATGCTCAACATCGTTAACTATTAGAGAAATGCAAATCAAAACCATGATGAGATACCATCTCATCCCTCTTAGAAGAGCTATAATCAACAGGACAGGCAATAACAAATGTTGGATAGGATGCGCAGAAAAAGGAACCCTCATACAATGCTGGTGGGACTGCAGATTGGTACATCCACTATGAAAAATAGTATGGAGGTTCTTCAAAAAACTACAAATTGATCTACAATATGATCCAGCAATCCCTCTGCTGGATATTTACCCTAAAGACTTGAAACCCCATATCTGAAATGATATTTGCACACCGATGATCATAGCAACATTGTTCACAATGACCAGGACATGGAAGCAACCAACATGTGCTACGGTAGATGATTGGCTAAAGAAGCTGTGGTACATATATACAATGGAATATTACTCAGCCATAGGAAGAGATGAAATACTGCCATTTATGACAACATGGATGGACCTGGAGATAATCATGCTAAGCAAAGTAAGCCAGACAGAAAAAGTTGAAAATCACATGATATCACTTAAATATAAACCTAAAAACAACAAATGAACAGGACAAACAGAGACTTGTGGACATGGACAATGGACCAGTGGTTACCAGAGGGTAGAGGGTGGGGGAGGGGAGGAGATAGATGGGGTAAAGGGGGTCAAATATAGGGGAATGGGGGGAGTGTGAAGTGGATAAAGGGGATCAAATATATGGTAACTGAAGAAAACTGGACTCTGGGTTATAATCACACAATAGAATATATAGATGTCAAATTATAATGTATGCCTGAAAATATATAATTGTATTAACCAATGTTACCCCAATAAACTTAAAAAAATTAAAATGAAAATTTACAAAAAGTAAAAGTATTCTCTCTTTTTAGATTTTCATCTCATTTTTCACATATATGCCTAGTGTTTATTATTTCTACTGAAGGTGAACCAATAGGCATTGTAGTTTAAATAACAAAAGAGAAAAATTTTAAAAAACCCATAAATCTAAAGGTGGTAACATACTTTGGAAAGCACAATATCTAGTAATACTCTCTTTTATAATTTAATGTATCTCTATATTTTATCTGGATAATTTATTTTGGTAACTTTTCCCCCTGTGCTTTGGAAGCAACTTTCTGGAAAGAAAACACTGATTGAGTGATTATAGCTCATTCTTGTAGACAAATCTAATTTTTCACTACTTTAGGAACATAGAGTAGCATATATTCATTCTTAATAACAAAAGTCTTGTTTTTACACTAAGAGGAAATACAATTTGTAAAAAAATGTCATATTCTCAAATGACTCCAGGCAGGCATGATATTACTTTTCTTTAGTATTTGCAATTGCAAATGCTTAAGCAATAGTGTAAAACTATGTAGACATACTGACTATAAATGCCTCTTCTTGTTTAGAATAGCTATCTAATATCAAAGATGTGTGCTTTTATCTTTGTATTCCTAGAAGTGAACACAAATTAGAAATTTAGAAATTAATAGATGATAAAATATCCATTTATAAATTGAGGGAAATTTGTGACTATTATTTGCCCTATAGGATGAGCTCATTTTTAGTTCTTTTTAATAGATATTTTCATTAAAAGCCAGAAAATTCTCTATTAAGCATTTTGACTGTTTTATGTAAGACAAATGTGTGTGTGTGTGTGTGTGTGTGTGTGTGTGTGTGTGTCTATGTGTGATTTGTCTTATATGCATTTATTATGGACTTATTATGCCCTAGGAGCTCTGATAAATTCCTTATGCACATTTTCTCTTTGAGCCTTCACAGATTAATGCTGTTTTTCTTTCCACTTTATAAGTAAAGAAACTATGTTATAGAGAGATTAACTCAACCAGAGTCACACAACTTGTAAATAGATGAGTTAACACTTTAATTAAGTGAAACTGACTTCAGAACTCCTATTTGTAACAATGATTCTGTAGTCTTCAGAAATATGTTTCTGTAATAATGCTAGTTCAGGTCTGTGGGTAGTTGACTGTCAGCTAAGTAGTCCCTGCTCTTTAGGTTTTCTCTTAGTTACTCAAACTGTGTTTAAATCATCTTCACAAAGATACATAAAAATATAATAAAATAAAACAAAGTAAAGTAAAATAAAATAAAAAAATTATTAATCAATTAAACATGAAAGCTTCAAATTATGACAGTAAAGGTAATATTTGATATAGCTGCATAGAGAATATCATGAAATCATAATCATAATGATTCTATTATGGAAGCGTTCCCTGGTAGTTTCCAAATTCTGGAAGTTTTTAAACTACACGGCACTTTTTTCCTAACAAAAATTGGGTGATATGAAGCTCATTTTTTTTCCTACCACAGGGAAATTCTTCCAGGTGTCACACTGACCAAAGAGATAAACATAAGGAAGTGAGTAGGTAGATGAGATTGAGCAGTCAATTATGACAGGCTTGTCTCAGAGCAAGTGTTGAATATTTCAACATTGCAAAATAAGAACAAATAGGAATGTTTTGGAAATATAATAGATAATGATACTGCATTTGATTTTCAAACTTCAGCACAATTTGGAAACTGAAACTTTTGTTCCTAGAATTATATCCTTTGATGCTGAAAAATGCCTACTGTTGTAGTGATGGCATAGATCAAGGTAAGCATGGGCTACAGAGAAGATCAGTTTCAAACAAACAGAATCTGGATGACAACAGAAGATGAACCAGGGTGAACTGGGACAACTATAGTGTTTCTAATCCTTTAATGAGGAGTAATTGATTAGAAGGTAAGACCACTTTTTACTTATAATAAGAAATAAAAAGCGTCATACCTGACATCATCAACTGGGCCTTACTGCTGTCCTGTTGAACACAAACAATTTACAGGACATCAATATCAGACAAGGCCACACTATAATCATGACAGATCAAGATGAAAATAAGACCACTCAATAATTATGTCTGAACACATAAAAAACATGAACATTGTCCACACCGCAAAAATAATTAAGCCTGGCTAAGATGAGTGATTACTGCTTCTTTACCAATTACATCTTTAGTTAGGTAAGTTTTATTAAGATTTCCAGTCACAGAATTGTTCGCACTTCCCAACAGTATCCAATTGAGAGCAACACACGGCTTCCTTACGCCCTCCTCCCTCAGTCATAAGCCCAAATCTTCTAAAGAGTCTGTTCTAACTACTCCGCGGTTTCCTGAAAAGTGTTGTCCCTTGCTGCAATGTGAAATTAACCCAACTTGTTCAACCTCAAGTGTGTTCCTGGTGGTCTTTGACTACTCAAAAGCATTGATACTAGCTTACTGTAGAGACAATTATACTGAAATTAATTTTATGGATACATTGTTTAAAACTTTGCTATGGAAAATAACATTATCTAACTTGAAATGTCTTAAGCAAAATAGAGATTTTAAAGAACCAAAATATGAGTGGCTCAAAATATACAAAAACCAAATGCAGGTTGGCCTAAAGAAAGCCTTAAAAAGAGAACTTTGAAGTCATCAGGACTTAGGAAGTATTCTCTTTTTCTCCTTCTATGTTTTTTCCTCGCTGTCCTCTATTCTCTGAGTATTTATTTTACCTCACCTTGCTGTTTCTTTTTCTTGTAGAACAGTTCCCTCAGGAATAATATGGCTTCCCTCAGCTGCTAAAAGTACATGTTACACTTCAATCACACACAAAGGCTAATTCCAGGGTTTACATGGAACATCACACACGGATACTTAATGGCTATCTATTAGTCTCCAATCACTCTTTAAAATAGAATAAGTAGGACTGGTACAATCTGGGTCACATATCTTATGGTTGAATCAGCTTAAAAGCAATTCTGATTCCTATGAATGATGGCCCATAGGCTAGGATGATACAGTAAAAAAGTATTCATTGCATGCAATTTTTATTTCATAATATTGTTTTAGTCTCAATTAATTATTTTGTTGTCTTTTTGATGCCTAAACAATAAACCAAATAAATATGTACTTTTAGAAATTAATTCGATGATTGAGATAGTAGCAAATAAAAACTATAGCCAATATTCTAGTGCTTCCAATGAGCAGACAGTGTAAGGTATTCTAGACTAATTTAACTTTTCTGCAGTATATACTATACACTATATATGCATAAGAGCTCCCATTGTTTTATAATAAACAATAGTAAGACAATGTTTAAATCACTATTATGACTAGATCAAACAATTCTCGTATTTTTCCAATAAGTATTTGGACTAGCTGTCTCTCTAATCCTTAATCTTTGCTCAGAAATCTCACGCTAACCATGTAACTGACTTCAAGATATAACTTATTCACGAAAATAAAAATATTACACAAACTACCGATTTAGACATTTATAAGTAGAGTATATTTCATACATCTAGGTAAAGCAAGGAATTTTTATTGAGTAAAATTAAATGCTTAAAAATTAAATGACTTCAGTTTATTCAACAATTTCTTCATTCTCTAAATGCTAGGTTCCATAAAATTAAAAAATGTTATATGTAAATTCATAGGTTTATGAAAATTGTTTGTTGCTTTTTACTGAAAAGTATATGTGTACTATTGTAATCAAGTGTTTAATGCTTTTGACCCAGATAGATACAGACTCATTGATATTATAAGAAATCGTTAATATGGCTTACATTAGTAAATGCCATTTTGATTGAGTCCTTAATTTTTTAGAGAGATATTTGGTGTTATTCTATATTTAAGTATGTTGGTTATTAAGTATCTATCTCTTGCAAAATAATCATTTCTATAGTAGATTTACGCTCATGTTAAAATAGATTAACAACCATGTAGCATGTTTCCCAAAATACTCCACTAAACATCATCCTATTAGTATTCAATATGCTCTGGGAGAAAAAGGCTTCTGTGCATCATTCTACTTAGGGGATTTTTATATATATATTTTTTTCTCTGATATTCACAATGCATTAAAATTGTAATAAAAACCTGTGGCAAAGAGGTTGGTTAAATTTGGTTTAACTTGGTATTTCAAAAACTCCTATATCCATGGAACTCTTTATTTGTGAAATCTTTTCTTAGAAAATATTTGAAAAATGCTGTTGTAGGGAAAAATCAGTTTATAACTTGTTAGTTTTTCTTCTAATAATCACAAAATTACTTGTATCAGGGTAATGCCTACATTCAAAATTGAAGGAGAAAATTAAAGTGATTAATAAGATAATACATAAAACATTATTTATTGACTTTTAGTTCCATTTTAGGTGAACATAGCTAATTGGAAATTTTTTTGACACTAAAGTCCTAGAGAATTTCTCTTGTTCACTTCAGGGAAAAAATTAAATTCAATAGCATTTATTGATTAGCTGCTTTGAGTAAGGCATAATTCTAAGTACTATTAGGAATGAAAAGATAATCAGACAATAATATTTATCAAACAAAATTTCACTGTCTAGCAGAGAATCCCTCTCTATCTCACACACATATATACACACACTGACACACACCCATCACTCTAAGATAAAATGAGAAATGGACAAAATGGAAAGCATAGGGAGCAGGAGATTCAGTCTTCCTGAAGTGTATACAAGAAAGCTTTACAGACTTGAGATCTGAACTGAATTTAGAATGATGGGGTTATAACTAAAGAGGACAGTTCATGGACAGATGAATCGAGAGAACTTGAATGTTGCCAGAAAAATAGGAAATATTATTTGTCCTTCAGAGCTGTGAATCCAGCTTGCACAATGTTTAATGGATATGATAGATATACAATAAGTTTGAAAAAATAGCTATTGAAATGTTGAAGAGATCTACAATTCTAGGCAAAATAATTTAGACATGAACTTTATACTATAAACAATTGAATACTGAGTAATCAAGAGAATTTTTAGCTAAAGAGATTATCTCTTTGAGTAAAAATTAACTATTTTTTGAAGATAATTCAGGTGGTAAGAGTAGGATAAATTAAAGTAAATGAAACCTGGAGACAGAGAGATCCATTTAGAGGCCATTTCATGAATTCAGAAGGAAATTAATGAAGGCCGGACTTAAAGCAATGCAAGAGAATGTGGAACTAGAGCACATACAGGAAACTATTCACAGACAGGACATTGTAAATGCTTGAAGGACAGTGTGGGAGAGTGAAAGGGTTTGAGAAAATACTGAGGTGGACATGAAACCCTGGATCATAAGGGAGCAGTAATGAATCTGGTGTTCTAGGCAGGTGAACCTTCTTCCCCCACTAAATCTGTGCTCTTTGACAATAAAACTACCTCCAGATAGATGGAGATCATACTAACTTCAAGGTCCCCATGGATCTACATTTATCTCTGGAAACTAGAATTTTTGAGTCTGGAGTTTTAGTATGAGAATGTTATCAGCTAAAACAAGCAGGAGAATAAGAGAACAGAGGAAAAGGCTGCTATTTATCCTTGACTAAGTTCCTACTATGAGCAGGAAATTATATTAAAGCTAAGAAAACAAAAAGGTATATGACATATCCCTTAACATTTAAAGTTCTCCAGTCTAGGGAAATAGGAAATAATCTAAAGAATTAATAATCAAGGCATATAGGTTCAGTTCAAAATAAGTGTCTTAGAGAACAAGTTCTCCAAAAGTTCAGAGAAAATATCAAAGAGAGCTAGGTTGTTAAAAATAATTTAATTACATGAATGTTGGCATTCTAAAGAAAGGCAGAATTTAGATAAGCAGGGAGTGAGAAGAAGTTCTAGGCAACAAAGACAGTGTGAGTAAAGACAAGAACCCTGGCAAAATCTAAAATGTTCAGAAATAATAAAGTCAGACAAACTTGACTACAATGATAATTTATACCCAACTAACACATGCTGGACACTGCGGGAGGTGCTTTCCCCTATTTCACTGATTCACTCTTTATACTATTTACAGAAAAGGAGCTTGTAGTTCAGGGAGATTGAGAAACTTGCTCAAGATTACATATAGTGACTTTTTAGGAAAGAAAACCACATTAATCGCATATTTTGACTCTAAACAGTCTGTATTTCCTTCATGCAGTAACTTTGGATTTATAGACCACATTATTTTTAATTTGGAGATTAAGAACAAAGAAAGATTGTGAGAGATTTGAGGTTAATTAAAGGACTTGTTTTCTTCTGACACAGACGGGTGCAGACTAATTCTATATTTACCAGTCCCAAGCAGGGATACATATGACTTTCATGGACTCTAGGGATTTTTGCTTTTGAGGATCCTTTCTTCCATAAAAATATATTTTATTTTATTTTACTTTTTTCAAAGAAGTATATTTTAAAATGTATTTTATGACTGTATTGGTATAAAGATGAATATATGTGGTGTTAAGACCCGAAAAGTTCAATATTATCTGTTGTCTTAACATCTGGTGAAACTCGGAGGGCCTTGAATGACTTAATGTAGTTCTCTATTTTGCTCCCACAGATAAAGTCTGCTAGCCAAACAATTCTCTTTATCAAAGGGACCAGGCATAGGTCCTGCTTAGCCCTGAGTAGTGGATATCAGTTCCCACTCAGCATGTGAAATTGTTCAAATCAGCCAATGACAGCCTCCAGTGGGAACCAGGGGATACTTCATCCTGTTGTTACTACAAAGGCGGTCTCCCACAGCTACCAGTCATTCACTCTGTTATGAGTGCAACAATTGTGCATCATGCAGTGTGTTCCTCTCTTAGACTTGGAATCTCTGTAACCAAAAAACTGCTGTTGATGCCATCTCTCCACTGTCAGGTGTCATGTTTCAGCCACTGACATAATCCTAGGTCAAGAATTCCATCTTTATCAATGGGAGGAACAAGAGGCGATCAAAATAACATGTTAATATTATATAGTAAACTGCTTTCTTTGGCCAGTTGAGTTTCTAAGTTATGATTTTTAAAAGAATAAAACATTTTCATTGGCCCTAAAAACAACTGTTGGTCCTGAACACTGTGCCTACTATGCCTTATGGATAAGTCAGCCTTGGTTCAATATCAAACTTTAATACAGTAGAATTTCCTATTGTATTTTATTCAATATAAGTTCTCTTCATTTCACATTTTCTAAAGGTGATGGAAATAGAAATGCCTCTAACTTTTATAAAAGAAAAAATCCATTCTAAATTAAACTATTTTTTTCATTAAACTTAATATAACTGGACTTATGATCACACTTAAAAAGTCATTACTAGATGCTTTTAAATGATATACTTAAATAGAAGCTGAATGCTGAAGCAGAAAGGACACAGACAATATGCTTTAAATCATTTTGTGAGCTATGAAACACAACCAGAATGCAATTTATCATTCTTATCTGGGTCAGTGATTTTTAAACTATGCTCAAAAAGCCATAGGGGTTTCTCTAGGATGTCTTGGGGCTTGTTGGAAGGGCAGGTATTGAAAGCAGGTATGAGGGGCAAGATCAACAGGATTCTGCCCCACCCTTTGCTCTTTTATTTTCTCTCACTCACAGGTAACCAGAACAGCTATGCTTATCCATACTGACCAATCACAAAGATTTTGTTAAAAGCAAGCATTCTGCCCACAAAATGTTTTAAAATCACTAACCTTATTTACCTCCCACTTACTATATCTATCAGGAATTTTCTACATTGATAAACTAGAAAATTAAGCCAAATTTAAATTCAATAAAACAATTCCATGGGAAGAAAACACAGTTAATAACAACTATTAAGACAAAAGGATAAGGAGGTAGAAATACTATTATTTTTTGTTAAACTTGTTTGGCGATAAACATAAGGATTTTGAGACACCTCTGGACAACTTTTTGAATTTTAAATTGTGTGGCCCATTATTTACTTCAAACACACAAATATATTTGACAATGTCTGCCAGCAATGTATTCCAGGGTTACCATCCTTTATTAACAATAAATTCTTTCTAACAGCTAGCCTAGCTCCCTTATGCTCTCCCTTCAACCCCTTTCCTCTCATCTTGCTCCAAATAGAGAGAGAAAACAACTGGTTATCATCCTGCTCACAATAGCCCTTTTTATTATGAAAGAATAATTCCTCTTATAGTTGTCTCCTTTCCAAAATGAAATCTCAATTTTCTAAGCCTTTTCACATGGTTATTATTTTCTAATTCTTTAAGCATTCTTTAGATTCTTCCAAATCCTATTCATGGTCTAAATGTTTTTTCAAGAAGTAGATAGTGCTCTATTGACTAATAGTGCAATGTCTATTAAAGACATTGATATTTTTTTAAGGAAAATTCACTACACAAAGCAGTTTTCCTTGTTATATCCATCAAGAACTGTTTTGTGTTTTTTAAAGACTAATATTATGAATGCTTACTTGTTAAAACTTTCTGAATGTTTATTTGTTAAAAACTTTATTCTGAAAATAAAGATATTCACCAAAACTTCTTCCATGATTACATGTTATAATCAAAACACTATAAAATTAATAAAAGGCACAATGACAAAATGCCCACAGCCAATGTTGAACAAAAGAAGAGAGCAGAACCAACAAAACTAAGCTGACCTTCTCTAGATGCACTACTCATGGTATAATTGGCATTTCCAGGACTGTAAATATTCTGATGTTTGAGGCTTAAAATGAGCCATTGTAATATGTGTGACCCTGCTCTCCCGCTACAGCCTGATATAGGTACTTCAAAAAAGTTGTGGGCTAGTTGATTGTTTAAAAATTCAAATTAAGTTTCCAATGCACTTATGAGATTATGCTTGCTAGCCATTCCTGAATCCGACATTACCGTACCTTAAATTGTCTTAAAATTTCAGAAAGTCTCTTATAAAAATGCAAACTAGTTTTCTCCAGGCACATCAACTGAAGGTCACACAAGAATTGTGGAAAATTTTTTTGTGTGTGTTCCCTTTCCTTAGATTGCATAAACTGAATTGTATCCTTCACAAATATACTTCTAAATTGTTTTATAATTTCATAAAGGTTGCCTTGAGTATGATCCATAGTAAAACTGTATTCTATCCAGTGATATACGACATTTTCTTTATTATTCTTAGTTCTAGAAGTGATTCTTGTGCAAGGTAACTTAAGCTTCCAGTGACTGCAGCAAAGCAGCTATGGACATTCAAGTTTATATCTGATTATTCAGCTATGAATCCACCCAAAATTCACCCATACCAATTCCTGTAACTGCCAAAGACGCCATTATCTGAAGCAACTATTACCAATAGATATTTCTGTTTTTTTTTTCTTCTGTCACTATGTAGTTAATGTCCATTTAGGAATTTAGAGAATCAGTTATTTTCAGTTTTACTCACACCTTTATTGTAGACTTCTTTCACTAGGGCTCAGGATAGCACCTATAGAAGCTAGAACAGCAGATAATCTGTTTGACAGACATTTGACTGTTTTAAGGACAGAGTGTTATATATCTTGACAACTTTCTCCTGGGTAAGTTCTACCCTGGAAGCATAGAGAGCTACTTTAAAGAAATAGAGCCCAGGTGTCCCAATTCCTCTAGTTCTCTAGATGTTCCCAGACATTTCTCAACCCTAGGGTGATACAGCTTAAGCTCAAAGTGGAATTTCCACTATAGTCTTCCAATTAAATAACAATTAATGCTGTTAACTCCTGCAAATGTCTACTCTAATTCTAAAGAATCTTTTCTTAAGTGGCGTTCTAATACTTTTAAGCTTGGTTTCCAGGGGAAACAGTTCCCTAAAATTCCTGGCATCAAAGGAGCCACATCAGTTATAGATGAATAGTATTTAGTCTTTGCTATGGAAACAAATAATACCAACCCCATCATTTCTTACAGATACAGGGATCTTTCAACATATATCTGTTCCTGCTAGCATTCTGTAATAGATGTTGCTGGTCTCATGTCTTATTCCTTGGAATTTCCCCAGTTAACTTGCAGTATGGTTCACAATTCCAGGCCTAGTGAAGTCTACCAACAGAAATATGCTGACAAGGCTTGCTCTACCACATGCATTTGCTACTTAGAAATGGGGGTGGAATGGGAGTTAGTGCCACTCAACTCTCAACCAGTAGGGGATTGAAGTTGATAAATGAATTTCCCAGGCTCCATGCCCTGTGGTGGGACAGTTGTGAGCCACATCTCACATGACTTCTCAGAGGGTCCCCAACTGGGATTCAATACTGATTTCCCAAAGCAATCAAGCTACTTATTAATGAACATTTTATTGGCTTTACTCTCCCATTTCACTTGTTCAACTTCCTCATTTGTGTTTTCTTCTACAGGCAAGTCCTTGTCTCAGGGTCTGCTTCTGGAAAAACACTAACATGTGCTCAGTTTCATGCATTATCTGATCAGATGGTTAGTAATTATTTAACTTTATTTTTTTATTTTATATTTTATTTTATTTATGTCACTGTGACACTAACAATACATTGAAGCAAAATTATAAGCATTTAATTTGAAGAATAGATTTATCTATCTATTTATCTATCATCTATCTATCTTCTACTTTATATATCTTTCTCCTATCTACCTAATCCATTCACCATACTAATCTATTTTTGTATTTTCTTAAATTCCATTCTATGCCAATTATTAGTTTTGGAATTGGGAGTATTGAAAGACAATAAAGGTCCCGGCCCTTATAAACTTTATGTAAAGTGGACATTTATGTAAAGTGAACATTTCCTGTATACTTACACAGTTACTCATGATTGTAAGAAACACTGCAAAGGAACAGTATGGATCACACTGAAAACATGAATATCAAGGTACCTAACACATGTCTTGGGTGTCAGCGGGTAGTGGTTAGGAAAGTTTTTCCCAGAAGTCATGCTCACATTACTTTCTGAAGCAAGAGCAGCCTGAAGCAGAGGGCAGTGTGGATCACAAACTCTCTCTTACTGTATTAGGATCTTAGATGATACCTGAATTAGAATTATAGCGATTACCTCCTTTGCTTTGCTTAAAAATAATTTTAGATTTTTCTAGTGTAGCATTTAAATGACATAATTGAACTCTAATTCTTTGTGTAGCATTTCCACAATAGGTTTCTATCTCTGTGTGTAAATGTTACCATTCTTGCTTATTTCAAGTGTAATTCCATTTTCATTTGTTTCTAAGGCAAATAAATTGACTTAAAATTAAGTTTTCTTTCTTAAAATTTCATTTGCTCCTTGAAGTTAAACTATTGCATAAAATTTTTCAAAACAATACTATGCTCTGTCTAAATAGGATGGATCCAAGGAAGGGCCAATTTTCAAGAAAAAGCAAAAAATAAAAAGAGATATAAAAGGTTGTATATGTTAAATGTTAGAAGAACATTTTTCTTCTAACAAAGATGTGTTAATAATTACTGGTAGTTTACTAGTAAAAAAATGTAAATAAAGGTAATTCTAAGTCTTAAGTCTTTTTTTTTCTTTTCTCCTCCATTTAACTTTAAGAAATTCAGAGTCAACAGAAAAGAAAAAAACAAGTTTTGAATAATATTCTTTGAGTGAGGACATGGCACATATTTGATGAAATAATTCTTGACTATCGATTGTACTTTCAGGTCTTTCACAGGACTCCTTATTAATAACTTTCTCCCTAACTAAAGAACAGGTCACAAATTCCCTATAATTTCTCTATTACTCCTAAAATGGTTTCTCTTCTTTATTTATCCCAAGCTATTTACTTTAATATACTTCATACCTAATTTCTGTTACCCACTTTCTTTGGACCATACTCAGCCTTTGCTTTCCTTTCTTTCCTTGGGACTTTCAAATTTGTCTCTCTCTTTTTTTTTTTAATGATCTCAGTGGACCACTTTTTCTCTTTATAGAAATTTAGCTTGGGTCAGAGTTCTTGCTACCTGCTTACTTAAAAGGACATTTTGAATAGTTATTGCCTTAGAATAAAAACCTACCCAAAGTACTAGGTAAATCATTATGTTGTGAGAAAGGCAAAGTCATAATAAATGGTACAAGACAAAAATAATAGGGATGAAAAAGCACAGAAACTTTCATCAAGTGTGCCTCTGTAATCAAAGTTGGTGGAAGTATCTTCACATATCTATTTATATTCACATAAAAGATAATGAAGCTTGAAATTTTCTAGTGTTCCACTGGAATGGAATAAACACTTTTATACAGAATTTCCAAATAACCATTGACTCTTTCAGTTTAACAGTGTAACAATAGTTCTAATTCTTTTTAGATAGTCTTCAAATGCTATTTAAACATAGTTTTTGTTTTTGAATGAAGTGAAAGAAATGGCTCTGGAATACCCCTACTTTCTTCTTGTTCCCCTTTGATTTTATTTAATTTTGTATATTTTCTTCCCAGCTAGCTATTAGCTTTGCATGCATTAGAAATTATGTAAAAATTCAGAGCAAGAATAACTGCTCATTTTATGGTTTGGAGAGTTTGAAGAGTAATTTTAATATTCGTTTAAAACATGCCCAAGACTGAAAATCCAGATTAGTTATCATTATTTAAAAAAATATAATGGATTGTGTAATAATTAAATTATAAGAATTATGATCAATATTTTGACAATATAAAGAAATACCACAATCTTTTAAAAATATCAGATACTAGGTAAGAATGTTAAATTTTAAAGTAAGGATTAGATAGCTGACCATATTGGCCAGCAGATAGAAACAGATCTTCAAAATAAAGTGAAGATCAAGACATGAGATAAGTAAGACACAAACTAGGAAAAAATGTTTGCAAGACATTACCTGATAAAACAAGAACTTTGTTAAAGAACTTTCAGTTAAAGAACTGTTAAAACTCAACAATAAGAAAACAACCAACCAATCAAAAATAGCAAAATATCTGAACAGACATCTTATCTAAGGAAATATATAGGTGGCAAACAAGCATATGAAAAGATGCTGAACACCAGATGTCATTAGGGAATTGTACAAAAATCCAAAACACTGACAACACCAAATTTGGGAGGTATAGCAACAGTAACTCTTATTTATTGCTGATGAGAATGCAAAATTATATAGCCATTTTGGAAGATAGTTTGTCAGTTTCTTATACAACTAAAAATACTCTTACCACATGATCCAACAATCATGTTTCTTGGTATTTACCCAAATGAGTTGCAAACTTATGTTTATGCTAAATCTTGCACCTGGGTATTTATAGCAGCTTTATTCATAATTGCTAAAACTTGGAAGCAACCAAAATATCCTTCAGTAGGTAAATGAATGAATAAACTGTGGTACATCCAGACAATTGAATATTATTCATCACTAAAAAGAAATATGCTATCAAGACAGAGAACAACCTTAAATGTGTGTTATTATGTGAAAGAAGCCAAACTGGAAAAGGCACATACTGTATAATTCCAACTCTATGACATTCCAGAAAAGGAGATAGTATGAAATTCTGTGGTTATCTGGGGTAAGCGGGAAAAAGGGGACGAGTAGGCAGAGCACAGAGGATGGGCAGTGAAACTATCCTAAATGATACTATATATAATGTATAGCAGATACTAGCCCAAAAGATGGGAGAAGTGAATTGAAAGTACAGGCTCTCATAACTCCCTCCCATTAACTTGCTGAGACAATACAACCCAAGGCCACTGATCCACAAGCCACAATGTGTAGGTAGCCAATAATAGAACTGTTCTGGCAACTGTGTTTAATTGCTTTATCTGATGTTGGTTCATACAGTATTTTGAAAATTGAATCAGTTACCTACAACAATTAAGTATTCATATCAAGATAAATACTTGGCTATTTTCCATAAATTCCTGTCTCTTGATTTTTCTTGTAAAAGATTTGGCATTTCTGCATGGCGACAATCAGCTTGAACTGAGTAACCACTGTTTCCTTGGGCTGGGTCAGGAACTTGCCAGTCTTCCTTTATTACCACCAGTTCCTATTTTATTCCTGATACTGAATGTCAGTTCCCATTTATCGTCATATTCCAATACCGTTTTACTTGTTTCCTTGAGTTGTCTGATGCCAGCAGTCATTTGATTTGTGATCAATGGTCTAAATGCTTAAGGAGAAAGAGAAAGAATGTAAAAACTATTCTGGAAATGTATCCTTTACCCTTGAGTCAAATACTATATAATAATTGCTGCTGTATTTGGACAAATATACAGCAGATACAGTCAAATTACCTTTGGTATTTTTTTCTAGTGTAGTTTTTTTTTCCCTTCATTTAGTTATGGCAATAGATTTTCATCTGGAAAACTCTGCTCACCCCTCTGCTTTGCTCAGCTGCTTGTTTTTTCAGTGCATCTATTAATTAAATTATCCACCCTTCTAGGCCAATAAGACTGATAATTTGAAGCCTCAGAGAAGTGAAACACGAATAGAGAATCATTCATTATGGTTATATGACCCTAAAGAAATTGGATGTTTGTTCTCAGCCTGGTTCCTATCTTGCTTGATAGCAGAGATTTTAGCTCTTATATTCTTTGTCTGTAAGCTACACCATATTATTGCATTAAAATGTGATTTTCTTTAAGTTGTTGAGCATCAGCAAATAGAGCTTGTAATCAAACAACTCTAAGACAGGATTTTATTAAATGTTAGATGAGTTTCTACCTTCTACCCCAAACTCTGTCTAGGATATGTATGTGGGGGTAGGGGTGGATGATTGGACAGTTTTTGTTACAATTTATTCTTCAAACAATTTATATCTCCAGGGTTAAGAATTATTTTTCCCATAATATTATTTACTAATTTCTCTTTTTGTTTGCATTATATCTCCCGCTCTCTTTTCTTATGCCTTTTATATTATTTAAATTTTCTTTATTTTGATTTTTCCCTTCTACTGATTTGGCTGTTATACATCTTCCTATTGTTTAACTGATTTACTTAAAATTTTAATATGATATATTTGATCAGAATGGTTAAAAGCTTAAACAGTTTAAAGATAATCAGTATTTTTACTCTTCTGTAGAACAATACAAAAAAACCTTAGAATATATAACACTGGTTACTGTATTCCATGTCATGTCCTATAGATGTCTAGTAACTTAATTCTACCTGGTACTTAAATTCCCCAAATTAGATAATACTATTATTATTTATATAATCATTACTGTTTACATATTGTCTGTTTTACAATGATTCCTGCAATTAACTTCTTTCTTCTAGGCTCATGTTTATTCTTTCCAAAATGCGTAGCCCTTACTTTGTAAACAGGAAATAAAATATGAAGCAGTTAGTGGTAAACTCAATGGTTGATTACCTGAATTTGTTTATCCTCACTCTTAAGTAATATTTAAGTTAAGTGTAAATAATAGATTAAAGCTCTATTCTCTCAACTCTCTATAGATATTGTTTTAATAAAATGTCTACTATTTCATTATTGTCCTTTTTTAATAATCTGAATTTTTGGCTTTACGGTTTTTTCCATAATTATAAAATCAATGGTTACATTGCAATGGGTATATATAGGTGTCGACTTATTTTTATTTATACCCTCTTTGAGAGTCTAGAATAAGAAAAATATGTCTTTCATCAATTCTAGAAATTTCTCGTGCATTGTTTCTAAGAATATTGTCTTTTCTCCATTCTCTAAGTTCTCATCTGCTGTAATACCTATTTGATTTATGTAAGACTAAACTCTTTCATATTTTCTTTTTAAAAATAATTTTATTTTCCATTACTGTTGGCATACAATATTATATTAATTTCAGGTGTGCAACTTAGCGATTAAACATTTATATAACTTATGAGGTAATCATCCCATAAATCTAGTACCCATTTGACACCATACTTAATTATTACAATGTTATTGACTATACTCCTTATGTTATACATTACATCTCCATAACTATTTTGTAACTACTAATTGTATTTCTTAATCCCTCCCCCTTTTCAACCTACCTCTGGACCTCCTCCCCTCTGGTAACCATCAAAATGTTCTCTGTATCTATAAGTTTTTCTGTTTTGTTTGTTTTGTTCCTTAAATCTCACATGTAAATTAAATTATATGGCATTTGTCTTTCTGTCTGGCTTACTCCACTCAGAACAATATCTCTAGGTTCATCCATGTTATTGCAGATGGCAAGATTTCATTCTTTTTTATGAATGAGTAATATTCTATTTTATATATGTACCACCTCTTCTTTGTCAGTTCATCCTGATGAACACATAGGTTGCCTCTGTATCTTGGCTTTAGTAAATAATGCTGCAATGAACTGATGGATTCTCATGTTCTTTCAAAGGAGTGTTTTGGTCTCTTTGGAAAAATATCTAGAAGTGAGATTACTGGGTTCTTTGTTTCTTGTTATAGCCTTTATTTTAAAGTCTATTTTTTTATAGTACAAATATTTTTACCTCAGCTTTTATTTTTTTCCATTTCTGTTTTCATGAAATATCTTTTTCTATTTCTTTACTTTCAGTCTGTGTGTGTCTTTCAGTCTGAAGTGAGTTTGTTATAGGCAAGATTGTAAAGGTCTTGTTTTTTATTCATTCAGTTACCTCATATCTTTTGATTGGAGCATTTAATCCATATATATTTAAGGCAATTGTTGATATGTAGTTACTGTCATGATATTCAGATTTTCTTCTCCTTCTCCTCCTCTTCCTCCTCCCACATTTCTTGTAATACCGGTTTGGTGTTGATTAATTATTTCAGTTTTTTCTTGTCTGGGAAGCTCTTTACTTGTCCTTCAATTCTAAATGATACCTTTGCTAGGTAGAGTAATCTTGGTTGTAGGTCCTTGCTTTTTACCACTTTGAAGATTTAGTGCCAGCCCCTTCTGGCTTGCTAAATTTCTGTTGAAAAATTAGCTGACAGTCTTATGGAAGGTCCCCTATAGGTAACTAATTGCTTTTCTCTTGCTGCTTTTAAGATTGTCTCTTCATTTTTAAACTTTGGCATTTTAATAATGATGTGTCTTGATGTGAGCCTCTTCCTTAGGGACTCTTTGAGTTTCCTGGGCTTGTATGTTTATTTCCTTTGTCACGTTAAGGAAGTTTTCTGTCATAATTTCTTGAAATAAGTTTTCAATTCCTTGCTCTATCTCTTCTCCTTCTGGTATCCCTATGAGGCAAATGTTGGTATGCTTGATGTTATCCCAGAGACTCCTTAAATTATACTTATTTTTTTGGATTCTTGTTTTGTTGTTGCTATTCTGATTGGGTGTTTTCTGCCACCTTATCTTCTAAATCACTGATTTGGTCCTCTGTTTCATTTAATCTATTGTAGATTACTCCTAAGGTATTCTTCATTTCTGGCTAGTTCTTTTTCATGTTTTCTATCTCTTTTTTAAAGTTCTTAGTGAATTCCTCTACTCTCCCCCTAAGTTCATTGAACTCTGCATCTGGTAGATTGCTTGTTTCCATTTTGTTTAGTTCTTTTTCTGAAGATTTGTTCTGTTTTCTTTATTTAGAACATGTTTCTTCGTCATCCCATTTTGACTGTCTACTTGTGTTTGTATCTATGTATTAGGTAGGGCTGTTAAGTTTCTCAGTCTTAGTAGTGTGGCCTTATGTAGTAGGTGTCTCATGGGTCAAGGGGCACAGTCTCCCTGGTTCCTGAGCCAAGTGCTCCAGGTGTGTTCTTTGTATGGACTGTGTGTGCCCTCCTGTTTTAGTTGGGCCTTGGTTGTCATTTGCATGTCGATAGGAGGGATTGACCCTTGGGCTGATTGGTTTTGGGGACTGCTTGTGATTATAGTGTAAGGCTGACCGTATGGAGTAGGATTCACTTTAGTAGGGCTCTGGTGTCTGCCAAGTCTGTCCTTTGGATGTGTAATCCTTGAATGTCACCCTCTTGTTGCTCTGGCTCTGTTCTAAGCATGCTGGCCCTGGGCCTCTTGAGATGTTACCTTCCCCTTCACCAGCCAAGTTTAGCCACATGGGAAGAATTGGGTCCATATAGCTTGAATCACTAATTAATTTGCATATGACTCTATCTGCACTGGGCTGGAGGTGCGAGAGGCCAAGCCTCAAACCTAGGCCAACTGTCTCTAGTGCTGGGCTTGGGATGCTCAGCAAGAGGCACACCAAATCCAGATTCTGCTAGTTGGGGTTGTGAAGCTTTGAGATATTTTAGGAAAGCCTGCAACATGAACCGAGACAGGCCATTTATATTGAAAAGCCATTGGAAGTGGTTTGGGTGGTCCCACAAGTTGAGTGGGGCAGTGTATTAGAGAAGCACTAGGGCAGAGCAACCAGTTAGCCAAGTTGATGGAGACTCAGATATGGCAGCCACTTACATCTACATGCTGAGAGTGGGGAGGGCTCAACAACAACAAAAAAACCCAATGCTTTCTGGCAGCAGTTCTATCAGGGAGATATCTACCCCTCCAATCCTCTCCCTGAAGCCAGGACAATTCGATTCTTCCCCATATGTCCCTGACGCCTTTCAAGCTGCTGCCTCAGCGCTAGAGCTCAGAGTGGTGAGTGTGTCAGCGAGTAAGCCCATGCACAGGCCCTTTAAGGAGATTTCCTGGAACTCCAATCACCCTATGCTTCACTCAGCCACAATATCCACTGGTTTTTACAGCCAGTTACTGTGGAAACTTTTCTTCCCAGCAGCAGAAACCTGTGCTCGGGATCCTGTGAAGGCCTGGAACCCCCTCACCCTTTCAGGTGGACTTCCACAGTCTAGATATCTCTCTTGATTTTTAACCACCACATGCGAGTGTGGAACCACCTATTCTGTGTTCCCCACCTCCCCGCCCCTCCTGCCTTATAACAGTCTCGAGGTGGCTTCTCTATATCCTTAGTTCTAGGACTTATTTTTAACTAGACTTCAGGTAATTCTGTTCTGTAGTTTAGTTGTAATTTTGATGTGTTCATGAGAAGAAGCCAGCACAGTATTTATCTACTCTGTCATCCTGACTGGAAGTCTTTCTTTCATATTTTCTTTCATTTTATTTTTTGAGAGTACATTCTAAATAATATCTCAGAGGTCAATAATTCTCTCATTGGCTGATTAATTTATCTAATTAAGTTTCTTTTCTATTTTTAAGTAATTATATTTTTTTCATTTTTAAATATTCTATTTGGTTCTTTTTCTTACTATTCTTTTTTTATTATAACAATGTTTTTCCTTGTTTTTTTTTTAATTTATGTTTCTCATCATTTAAACATACTTATTTTATCATTTATAGTTAATAGTTGTATCACCTGATGTTTCTGTTTTTGCCTGCTGACTCTCGTATTATCGGAAGGCTTTATCTGTGGGACCCTTGTGTAGCCTGTATCTAGAGATAATTTATCAAGAGGATTTGAATGGCCAAAACTCATGGGATATCATTAGATCTAGAACACTTTATTTTAATTTCTGGCCTCTAAGAAAACATGTATTTGAAATTCAGCTCTGTTAACATGTGACTTTGGCCTATAATTACAAATTCTTACCGGAGATTAATTTTACCACCCAGAACCCAGCTATTAGTTACCAACTTCATAATTTTCTCCTTGTGCTGGTGTACGTAGCTTTTAAGTTGATCCTTTCACTGAGGATGTAGTCTTAAATGTCCTGACTTTGTGTGAGATATCAGTTCTAAGTTTTCATTTTGTACAGATAATCACCTACTTTCTTTTGAACATTAAAATGTGTGAATCCAGGTTATTGATAGCAACAGTTTCCCCAAGGCTGCTGAGTGTCTGTTCCTGTGCTTACCACTCTAGTTTTCAGTGACGTCTTTGCTTTGGGACCCTGGAGATTTCATTTAAATTTTGCTAGTACAGATTTTAATTTTAAAATACATATGTTATATTTTACCCAGCATTAGTATTTGTTCTGTGGAAAAGGGTTTTTAGAGTATATAAACTGTAATATTATAGGAAATGAGAGTTTCCATACCCAAAAGAGGCTTGCATTATTTGTTCATTTATTCCAAAATCATGTAAGTTGACAGGCAATGTCACTTTATATTTTTTATATAGTGGGATATAAATCAGTAGAAGAAGAATAAATGAATGAAGAGACAGTGCCAATCATTATTGCTAAAGTGTCCCTGTTTTTTAAATTTTATTCCAAAGTATTTTATACTTCTAATAAACTCAGAAAATTGCACTTTGGTATGTGTATTCTCCATCTCTTCCATTTTATAGCCCAGTACTACTTATTTCACTCTGACCACATTTTATTTCCAACTGATTTTACTTTCTGATCTTTCATTTAAATGTGAATAAATAAATGTTTATACAAACTACACATTTTATGTGTGGCATATCTTTTAATAGCCACTTTAAATTCAGTGTCAAAAACTATAAGAGACCATGCTGTTTCTATCTGACTATGAGTAGAGTTATATACTTGAATTTGTGATCTTCCCTGTTCTCACTTGTCCTGAGGTGATTTCAAACAAAGAAAATGATTTGAGCCATGAACCTTAGAAAGTCAATATGGAGATGAATCAAAGGTTTCAGTCCTCCTAATCTCTATTAGTCTTCTCTGGCTCCATCATTCCAGGTTTTCCATAAAAATATGATCTGAATAAAAATAAGACACTTGTTATGGAATCACAGACTGAAGATGAGTCCTCTGGAACAGTTCCTCTTAATATTTAATGAAAGTGTGAGTCTACTAGGAATCTTTTTAAAATGTAGATTCTGCTTCAGTAGAGCAAGCTATCAGATGCTGCTGCTGCTGCTGCTTCTTGTAAGTAAGACCTTTGAATTGCAAGACTGAGATACTTTCCAACCAGGTTAAATACTTGTAAAGTGGAAAGTTTGAAGTTGCAACAAAAACAGATGGAAAAGAATTATACATTTTATATTTGAACATGACAGGAGAGGAGAATTATAATTTAGTCAATAATTATAACAAAATAAACACTGTTTTCACATGGAAATCACCAATGTATGAAATAGATTATACTTGTCTTCAGTAAATTTTCTTTCTATTAAAAATTTGTATTGACTATGTTTAATAAGAAAGATAATTAATTATTTATGCAAAATTAAAAAATGTAGATATCCATATAATAAAAATATAATAAACATATTATCTATATAATGAAAATTGATTGTTTCCCAGAAGTAATCACTGTTAAGTTTGTTTGTTGTAGACCCTACAAAATATTTTTGTTCCCCTTATAAACACATATGCATACATTGAACTTTTGTTGCTTTGTAAAATAAGATTTTACTGTTTTATTTTGCATCTCAAGTTCCATTTCAGTATATATAGACCTTCCATATTTTAGCAATTGCATGACTATGCTGTTTCATAATATTTAACTATTTTTAGTTTGACAGACATTTTGGCTAATTTAAATTTTTGTCTTTAATTAAATGTTCTATAAACAATAACAACAACAAAAATCTAACAAACAATTATGACCCAATTAAAATGATCTGAATGGAATGTGTATACCTTTCCCATTCAGTACAACTTCTTTTCTATGTAGATCAAACCTGGTTGAGTTCTGAGCCCTGGTCCTTCAACCCCAGCAACAACTTCCAAGCCATAGGATAATCTTCAGACTCTCCACTTTTAGTTCTATGGAGAAAATGCTATCAAAATAAGAATCAGAATTTGATTCTGATTGCTAATAGAAATACTCAAAAACAGGTTTGAAAAGAGAAAGTGAACTGGGGGATTAAAATGAAGTATGGTATCAATAATAGCATACTCTGTGCATAGCCCAGCTATGTATTTAAAAACTATACTAAAATTAACATGTTCAAATATCTTTGTTTGGTGTGGATAAATAGCCTATAGTGTACAGAAAACAGATTATATATTTATTCTGGTTTATAAAAAGTCATTTTAGAGATACAAATTGAATATAGGCTTTGAGAGTTATGAGACTTTCTAACTCATAAAATAAACATAGCTAGTTTCCATATATTTAAAGGAATCAGTCTACATTGCCATAAGTCTAGACTCTAAAGGGAGAGAAATCATTTCCTCTAATGTATATTTAATAAACAAAACTATCTCTACAGAATTACTAATAGACATTGCTTGGCCTACCAAATATTCTTTGACCTAAAAGAAGATCATCAGAGCATGTTCTTGCATTATCTTGAGAAAAAAAGTCAGCTGTCTTTACTTTTTATTTATTGATAGACTACTGTTAGTGACAGGTATAATAAAAAACTCTATTTCCTATTTTTTCTCAATGATCATTGCAAACTTTTTCTACTGACCTTGAAACAATAAGCCTACTTACAAAGCAGCAGATAACTTTACTTACTATGTTAGTAAGAAGATAAAGTACTCTGAAATGCAATATCTCTATAGTCTCTCTTCTCACCTTTAAAATGTGTCTGTAACTTTACCAATCATCTGTCTCTTGAGTTTGTCCCTTTCCAGAAATAAGCTCTTACCTTTGCCTTTGATTTTACCATTTCTTTAAAACTTTTCCTCATTAGTATAAGCTCCTAGAAGATAACAACATTTTTTTTATATTTGTATTTCTTTAGTATGTCTCTTTATTGTATGTGTCAATTATGATTTCTAATATATTTAGAGTCAAATTTGATGCACAACAATTCCTATACCAGGATTTTTTCATGTTTCTCCTAAATCTTTCTGGTATCATAACGGTCTTTAATTTTTTTCTCATTATTTTATTTAATAGCTTTTTAAATAGTTTTGGAGGTGGACTTGATATAAACACTAACAAAAGCAGTGATTAATAAATATTAAAGATATCAGAAATCTTATTGGCTTACATTTGTGAAGTAAAAATATGTAGAGAGAATAATCCTTCTGTTTTTAGTATAGCACACTTTTATTAAATTAAAGTTTAGAATTAAATTCAATACAACTTTTCCTTTTCATTATCTTTTATTGTCTTTAGTGTTTAAACATTACAAGATATGTTTTTTATATCATATTTAGTCTTTATAACAATTGTGTGGTTATATATGCTCCTAATGTTGTACTTCTTTTAAAAGGAGGGGTTCTTTTACTGTATTGTCTTAGATTACTATTAAGGAACTTAAAAATTAATCTGCAACACAAATATCACCACAGAAAAGTTCGTAGGTATAATTGACATGGTTTTACCTAAAAAATTATAGTTGAGAAAGAAACCTGGACTCAATGGCTGAGACATGGCATACTTTGGTATTACTGTTCCCAAACCTCCTAAACCTCTAGATAACCCTCTGGTGATCAGCCAGAAACTTGACAGAAAGCTCTGAGATGGAGAAGTTTCTCAACCCTGACATAGGGTTGGGATGAGAGGTAAGATTATTAGTCTCATTATGGTGAAATCTCACAATGTAGAGAAAATACAGTATTTAAATAGATTGGAAATAAATGGACTACTATAATTACCTATGCATCTTGTTTAAATCAATTAAAAAATGTGTTCAATATCTGCTTTAGATGAAGAAAATTGCCTGAGAATCTTTATAGAGAAAGGAGAACCTTACATTCAGAAGGTTGAAGTTCCAGATATTTATGTTTTAATGACACATGTAAGTCATTACCCCTTGCAAAGAAAAAAAAAACATCTTTTAAATCAAATCTTTAGTAAAGTGTAGTGCCAAATAGCTTGTCAGTTACTTCAGCAGTTAGAATGACTGACTTGGAACAACGTGTTTAGTCCTTAATTGTTCATCAGTGAAAGCCTCAAGCTTACCTTTTTCAAAGAGAGACAACACAGCACCAAAAGGAGAATAAGGACATTTTTGAGAGAAGTTTATTAATGGGCATACATACTGACATATCACTCTCTCTAGAATTCAAAAACCTGCCAGAACTATATGTAAGTTTACATAAAACATAGCTTGAATAACATGAATTCATGCCTGCTATAGTCTCTCTAATTCATTTATGTGAATCGGTGTTAATTAAATCAATCAATGTCAATCAGTATCAATTACATTAATATTATTGAAGTGAAAAGTTGAGACCATAAGTTTTGCCATTCAGCAGAATTTTAAATAAAAATGCTGGGATAGCCTTGGTAACTGCTGCTAACTTTGATTTTGCTTGTAAAACATTAAAAACAAAACACCTATCCTCTGAAGTACCTATTACCCACTGACCTCACCATTTCTGAAGAAGGTATTTTAACAAAGCAAAATGTGACAATTTGACTTCTTCATTCTCTATTTGGATGCCTTTTATTTCTTTCTCTTGCCTGATTGCTTTAGCTAAGACTTCTATCACTATACTGAATCATAGTGGCAATAGTGAACAGCCTTGTCTTGTTTCTGATCTTAGAAGAAAGGTATTTGTTTTTTATCATTAAGTATGATGTTAGTTGAGAGTTTGTCATATATGGCCTTTATAATGTTGAGGTATTTTCCCTCTGTACCCATTTTATTAGTATTTTAATCATAAATGGATGCTGTATCTTGTCAAATGCTTTTTCTGCATCTATTGATATGGTGATACGTATTTTATTCTTTATTTTGTTTATGTGGTGTATCACATTAGGTAATTTGTGTATATTAAACTATGTTAACCTAATGAATTTTCCTTTATAGTTACTTCCTTCTTTTCCAGGCTGCCTTGAGAATTCTTTCTTATTAATTTTTGACTATTTTAAAATAATGTGTGGAGAAGGTCTTTTTGGGTAGAGATAATTAGATGTTCTATTTGCTTCTTGGATTCAAGGATCCAGTTTTATTTATAGGTTTGGGAAATACTTGTCAATTATTTGTTCGAATGTGCTCTCTCTTCCCTTCTCCCTCTCTTCTCCTTTGGGTATACCCATTATTCTTATATTGCTTTTTCTGATCGTGTCAGATGGTTCTTGTAGAGTTCTTTCCTTTTTTTCATTCTCAAGTCTCTCTCTTTTTCCATCTGTATCATTTCCAGATTTCTGTCTTCGATATCACTAATTCTTTCCTCCACCTGGTTAGCTCTGTTTCCTAAACTTGCTATTTCATTCCTCATCTCTTTTAATAATTTCTACATCACCAGAAGTTCTATTTGATTCTCTTTGCTAAAGTATTCCTATTGTTTGTTGATTTTGTTTCTAAGTTCTTTGAACTGTGGATCAGAATTTTCTTGCATCTTGTTAGTTATTTTCAGAAATGCAATCTTGAATTCTCTGTCTTTTAAGTCACTTATTCTATACTTTAAAGTTTATTTTCAAGAGGTTTTTAATTTTCTTTCTAAGCTGTCTTGTCACCTTGGTTGCTCATGGTATTTGATAGACTATCTCTCTGCTTTGGCATTAATGGTAGTGTACCTTGCTTTTTTTTCTTTTTTTAATATTATATAGTGATCTCTTTTTAGCAAGTTCATAAGAAGAGATTTTTATTTACATTACTAGTAAGTGGTGCCCAAGTCTCCTGCACTGCACAAGCCTCCTGGATCTCTGCTTTGAGGTTAAAAATGCCCTTTATTATCTGAGGAGCTGTGTGTCTCTTTTGTGACCAGGTTACCTCCATCTCAGTGCTTCACCCCCATGGGAGAATGTGAAGGACGACGGGGGTCTGAGCCTCTGAAAAGTCTCTGAAGTTCTGGTACTGCCTCAACTGTCAGATGCAATGTTCCACTGCTTCTTTCTGAATAAGACTGACTAGGTAGGGATGGAGTAGATTGGTAGAGGCCAGCATTGTATGTGATTGTTTTTCTCCTGATAATGCTGACCCTCAACCTTCAGCTGCTTTGTTTTTATATCTCTGCCTCTATCACTAGGACCAGCTAGCTGCTGTGTATGTTTCAGTTCTGGTTGCTGCAGATTCCCCTGAGTGTCAGTGCTAGCTCTGGGAGGGTGCAGGTGGGGTAGAGGAGGGCACACTCTGGAATGGGGTGGCGAAAAAGCCAGGCTCTGTGACTCAGCTTTCTGCCTGGCAATGATAGTTGCTAAGACACAGCTATCACCATTCTGCATTCCATCTCTTCCCTGCTCTCTGTCCTGATCACTGATCTCCGCTGCATGGAACATGCTGATCATTCAGGCTGGACAGTTCGGGTTTTCAAAGAGTTAAAAACCTGCCATGTAATTCCCTGCTCCCCTTCGTCCTGCAGGGAGCTCTTGGCTGCGTTCTACAGTGCCTCTGTTTCTTTCTCTCTTTCTACTTCACTTTCTTGTGTGAGTCTCCCACCTTCAGATTCTCTGATGCACATGTCTTTCAGACATGCTTGTGTGCACGCTATGTGTTATTTGTTGTAATGTAGGTCTTCAGCTTGTAATTTCAAGGGTGGATCTTAGGGGAGAAACTTCACTGGGAGTACCCTCATAGGCAGAACCCTCACATTGCCATGCTTCTGATGTCACTGTAATATTTTACATATATATGAGATATTACATACAAAAATGAGATATTTAAATATATTACTTCTAAAAATCTTAAACACTGACTGGTGTGCAGTAAAT
The DNA here is from genome assembly GCA_028627145.1 of Eidolon dupreanum. NCBI lineage: Eukaryota > Metazoa > Chordata > Mammalia > Chiroptera > Pteropodidae > Eidolon > Eidolon dupreanum. The sequence continues at coordinate 24,444,537 of CM053513.1, forward strand.
CCTCAATAGATGTCTGCTACCAGTATTATTTTACATATGGCTCTGCTTAATAAAATGAAGGCTAGTCATATGAAGACCAGAATGATGTGGGCCCACCAAAGCACTGTATACTGCTCAAATAAAAAAATATATATACATATATTTTTCCCCTTATATGTTCATTTACAAGAAAACAATTTAAAATTGTCAGTGCTTTTTGCAGTTGGAAAGAATACTTAGAGGGACACAAAATGATACTGAAGATCAGACCCAAGTGTAGATCTTAAAACTGAAACATGGATTCATTTCGATTATATAGGGCACAAAATCAGTGTAAAGAGCTATAATTAAGTTTTCTAACCAATTTAAAACATGCTCAGGGCAGCATGAGGGATTTTGTAGTGATCTTTCTTTTTTTTTTTTTTGGTTATGAAAAGGGCACAAAATGTAATATTAGATGTCATGGTGCTCTCATTGCTGGGAGGATAGTATCCAATTAGCCTGATCCATTATTAGGAGGCTGAGGTAAAATGTTACACAGCAGCTGCTTGCAAAGTCCAAAGTACCAATAGGGTCCTGAAGTCATATCCAACTTACCCCTTCAGCAAGTTCTGAAATATTGAGAGAAATCAAGAGCAGTTGAATCTTTTTGGAAGACTTGATAAAAGTGATAATATATTTGAAAAAGAAACAAAAGACATACTAGATGTTGGGGACATGCTTTGTGTTACAGCATCTATTAAAACATGCTATCTCTCCTGTCTCATTTTCTTGGAATCTGTATTTTCATAACTTTATTTGAATCCTTACTCAAACTTAGATTCAGATCTTCCAATTTTTTAAAGAAAATCTGCAAATCATTGTTAAAAATAACCTTTTCTAAATTATCAATGAATACTTAAAATTAAGTCATATGCTCAGTGCTTGCTCTTGAGTTACTGGCTTTATACATTGAATCTCCTCTGTGTCTAACCTAGGAGTTCATGAATTCACCCTGTGACCTCAACTACGCATTTCCTCAATTAGCAGAATCTTTTTCCTAGGTGCTTGCTATTTTAAGCTAATTGCTCCTACTAATATAAATATTCTACTTTTACTAAGTAATAGAATGCACCCAGAATTTTTACTGAGACCCATGTTAACCAGGCTAAAAGTTGCTGAGACATGAAACCCTTTGAGACATGAGGACTCTTCTTCATGGTTCAGTATTTTGGCGCCTGCTGCATTACATTGCCCAGAATGAATGTTACCCTTCTCTGTTCTCAATTCCCTGCTACCCAATTCTATCATCTGACCTCCTCTTTCAATTTCTAAAACAAATTCAAAGATTTCTGGTATCTGTTGGGTACTCCTTTTATACTATCTAGATGGCCTTTTTTTTGGAATCAAGACAATTGCCCTTGGTAGTTCTTTGTCTCACCCTGTAAAATTGTCTTCACTCTGTATCCTTATCTGGTACAAAAACCAAGTAGACCTTATACCTTAGCTATTTATTTAAGACATGTGTGATTTTATTTTTGATGTGCTATTTAGTTCTGTTGAGTGAAATGCCATAGTGATAAATCAATAGTTTTTTTTTTTGTATATTTTTTTAATTAAAATATCTCCGTAGATTTCAGCCAGAGGAAATGCTGTACTTACTATTTAACTGAGCAGGATATGTTCTATATATGTTTTTTATAGGAAATTCTTTTTAAATATGGGGTTAGTCAAAGATGCTAATCAGGGCAATGGAAAACAACTATGAACAATTGAAACCCACTCAGATAATCCACATACTTCACCTTTGGTAAACAGCATTTTTTTTTTTTCTTCTGAGCACTGACCTTGCCAGAGTGATTAATGCATAATCAATTGGGTTGATAGTTTTTTTCCATCTTGTCTTCTCCATTATTTGACAAAAAGAATAAAGACTATAAAAATCATCAGCAGAAGGGGGGAGAAAAAAAGTATTCCTAGATAAGTAAATATTGAACGTTTGTTTTTTCTACTATTACTCTGAGGTGGTTGATGAAGCAACTTCATTAACCAGACTCACTCACTAGAAGTGGCTCAAGAACCTGCCCTATGGACTGAAGCAGGGATAATCCTTTAGCTGTTGCTACAGGAAAGCCAGACATGATCCTCTAATCCAACGAGTCCAACAGGTGAGTCCTATCTGTAGACAGAGACTGTCTTTGAACTGAAGATCGACAGGACAGATCCCTGAACAGGGATGACAGATTGTGTTTTTCAAAAAGGTCAAAGCAATTATTTCCAGTCACATGTGCTCTTTCAGAACCTTGCCACTCCACATCAAGAGATAGAGTATGTTTTCTGTCTCTTTGAACCTAGACTGTCTGTGACTGCTCTGACCAACAGAGCACAGCAGAAGTGATGTTGTGTGCCATGATACAACTTTAGTCTGGCTTTCTCTTTTTTTTGTGACACTCACCTCATATTGTGAGGAACTCCAGGCAACATGAGGGTACCATATAAAGGTGCTTGGGTCAGCAGCTCCAGCTAATGTCTCTGCTTGCTGCCAGCAGCAGTGTTTGAGCCTTTGTAATACAATTTCAAGTTCCAGTTTTGAGACCACAGCAGGCTTCAGACATTGTAGAGCAGAGACAATCTACTCCTGCTGTGTCTTGTCAGTATTTCTGACTCAGAGAAATCCATAAATGTCATAAATGGTTGTTTTATGCACTGAGTTTTGGAATAATTTGTTATGCAGCCTTAAATAACTGGAACAACAGGTATTAGTTGACTGCTTCTTAAAGTCGCCTACTTATTATCAGCATATGTCCATATATTATATGTAATGTGAATGTAGAAATGAAACAAATAGAAAACAAACTATAATTTTCTTCCTCTCCTTTAACTGAAAAGCCAGATATACTTTCAAAAGTTTAGCTAAGGCTAAACTTTTTGTGTAACAATTGGAAGGTTCTTACCCATTTTGGAATTGATAGATTTAGTTTTATCAAGCCCCCAGAAACAAAGCAATTCAAAAGACAAAATATTAACTGAGGGTAAAGACATATCCAACTCACTTCAAGTAAGGTTACTTTCCTTGAGCTATAGTGCTCCTATAAATTAACAAGAAACAACAATGCAATAGAAAAACTGACTACAAAAATGTCCAGAAAACTCATAGAAAAGGAAATACAAATAGTTCTTAAATGTGAAAAGAGGCCTAAGTTCATTCAAAATGAAAGAAATGAAAATTAAACTGGGATACTGGAATTTTTCCCTCCATATTGAATTGGTCAAAATCAAAAGTTTGGTAACATGCTGGTAAGAATATGAGGAAATAGACATTCTTACACTTTGTGGGGCAGTTCAGATAAGAAGAATTCATACATACATATATACACACACATGATGTATATGTAAGGTAACACTTGTGTAATGGCAAAGAATCGAGAACAACCAAAATATTCGTCAGTTGGAATTCTATTATATAAATTATGGTATATCCTTATGATGGATATCCCATAAAATTAAAATTAAAATTTTATTGTTAAATTAAAAAAATAATGAAGTTCTTTATGTACTGATCAAGTGATATACAAAATATTAGAATTAAGTGAAAAAGCAAGCTGAAAAGCCTTGTTTTGGTTTTTGCAATGCCTGTGTAAAAATTTTAAAAAATTCTATATACACATGTATGTATATACATATGCATGTGTACTTGTTCATATACTCATGAACTACCACTGGAAGAAAACACAATAACTATTAACACTGTCTCTGAAGAGGGGAACTGAATAACTGGGAGAAAAGGTAAAAGAGAAAATTTCATTGTTTTATCTCTTTGTAACCTTTTAACATATAAATATATTATCTATTTTAAAGTAAAATATTTAAAAAATAATAATTTTGGTTCAGCTATGTTCTAATAACTTTCTTTATATATTCATACCTATTGCTAGACTAGGAGCATCTAAGATTTACTCTTTTAATATCCCCAGTGCTTGCTGACGTAAGTGCTTAGTATAGAATAGGCATTTATGTATTTATGGAAGGAATGCAAGGTGGCCTCTAGAAAGCAGGATGACAAAGCCACAATCTGCTATGCTAAAGGGATGCAGGGAACTTGAAGGTGAAATTTCACATGGCAGCCTTTGGGAAGGCTTCTGAGAGACCTGCTGTTTAAGCTAGTCAGTCCTTCTCCAAAGGAAGAAAAGATATATATAGGATATGGAATGGGGGCATAACAAGCACAATAGTAAAAGATGTTTTCTGGAAAATTTGAGTAGAATGAGATGACTTTAGAAGGCTTTCTGGAAGGAGAAATAGCATGCATTGAAAAGAAAAGATCAAAAATCACCTTCATTTTATAAGCCTGAACAGGGAATATCAGCAGTTTATTTAGTTATTATAAAGGCCCTGGCAGTGGAAACAAAGCTTGATGTGTTTTAAATGATTGATGACTAATTGAATCAGGTGGTTGCTTTCTACTATAACTCTTTATCACTTCACTAAACAAGCCACCATATGCTAGCTGCTTATAACAGGGAAATGTAATTCAAAGAAACAATTTTTAATGCTACATTGCAGATTTAAAAGCCATTTTGTTGGCCTCTGAAGATAAAGAAAATGAATGTATTCATCTGATATTTCTAAATAGATGAATGCAGTATATATTTACATTTTTAAAGCACATCTCTCTATATACATACACACAATTTAACATTTATAATATCAACATCTGGTGTTTATATGGTGCAGACAATGCCCTACCTTACAGTTGTCACACAAAATTTATTTGTTAGTTTCTTATTTACTCAAAAAATGTGAACGATATCCAGATTATCAGGCAAGTTTACAGAAACTTGATGTTTCGTATACAGAGTATTCTTTAAATTCTATATCACTATTATGCAACACTCTGTGTGAGTCTGAGAAAATATATTACACAACAGGAACTTACTTCTTTCTGAATGAGATAAAAATACCAGCTTCTGAGCATGTACAAGTTCTTAGTCCTCTGTTGTTTCTTACCTCTCTACTGTGCACAATGAATATTCTAGTTTAGATATATTGTACTCCCATATTCACAGATGAATAACAAAGGATGACTTTTGGTGGAAATTGACACTGGAAAGTCTTGGATGAGATTCCAGCTTCTGCTACTGATTTGTGACGCTGCTTGATAAGTTAGTCAACTTATTTCTACCTCAGATGTGTTCATTTGTAAAATGGAAATAAATTCACATACATTTTTGATTTTTGTGAGCATGAAATTCTACAAAGCACACATAACATGGAGACAGAATAGTGGTTTTAAGACCTGAGTGCTCTAGTTAAACTGCCTGGGTTCAAATATTTGACCTATCTGATTCTATATAGTCGACCTTGTGAGTCTTAAACCATGCCGCATATTAGAATCACCTGGGAAATTTAAAGTTCTTGCTGCATAGCTCATCCATCCCCTTTCATATCAGTTAAATAAGCAATTCTCGGGGTAGATATCAGTATTTTAACCCTTCTTTCCCCAGGTGATTCCAAATGTGCAGTCTAGTTTTGGTTTCTGTTCATTACTTGTACAGTAGGGGAATTTATAGTTCCTATCTCTCAGTAAAATTTGAGAATTGAAAGATATAATCCAGGTAAAGCTCTTAACACAGTGCCTGGCACATGTTAAGCACCTGATTCAGTTTTACTTTTACTCTATAAAGTGACTGTGACAATGAAATTGTTTAACACATCTGTACTTTCTAGAAAATTGAATGATTGTTTACTGTTCTACTTCTCTTCTGAACTTCATTTGTATTCTCTATGCCCTGGATCATTTGTCACAATATTCCTATACAATAAATTGTAATATGCAGGAAAAGGATAAACACATGGTTTCCAAAACTAGATTTACCCCTAAATACCCTTGTGAAATTGGGCAAGGTTTTAAATCTGTTTGTGACAGTTTCCTCTCTATTTCCATAGAATCTAGCTCGCTAAATAGTTCATGCTTGAAAGGAAAGAAAGACATTACCAGGCTCAGGGTGGTAGGACAAAGAAATATCCAGGACCTCTGGGCCTTTCCTGACAATGATTACTATTGATCTCTGGAGGGAAGATGATGGGAAGACAAAAAAATATTTTTGTTATAGCAACCCAAACCAAGACAAAAATTGGTACTGAGGAATGAGATATTGTTACTAAAATACTTAAACATGTGGAAGCAGCTTTGAAACTGGGTAATGAGTAGAGGCTAGAAGACTTGTGAGATGCATACTAGAATCAATATTGTTGTGAGGGGACATTTAAAAGTGATTCTGGTAATAGCTCAAAGGAGAGTTGTAGAGAAAGCTCTGTCTTTTTAGAGAATACGTAAATAATCATGAACAGAAATGTTGGTAGGAATATGAATGGTAAAGGCCATTTTGATGAAGTTTCAGATGAAAATAAGGAACATATTATTGGAAACAGGAGGAAAGGTGACACTTGTTATAAAGTGGCAAAGAACTTGGCTGAGTTGTGTTCATGTCCTAGTATTCTGTGGAAGATAAAACTTGTAAGTGATGAAATTGGATATTTAGCTGAGGATTTTTCTAAGCAAAGTGTTGAAGAAGTGGCTTGGTTTCTCCTGACTGCTTATAGTAAAACGTGAGAAGAGATAAATTAATTGAAGAAAGAATTGTTGAGCTAAAAGAAACCAGAACTTAAAGATGTAGAAATTCTTATGCATATTGCAAAAAAAAAGAGAAATTGTGTTTGGATGAGAACATTAAACATGAGGCCAAACCACTACTTGGTAAGATTAGTGTGAATATGAGGCACAGACCAAATCAGCCATCACAACAGAAGCTGGGACCTATTCTTCAAGACAAGGGAAGAATGACCCAAACGGTAACTCAGAGATCATCAGGGCTATCTCTTCAGTTTCAAAGGGATGAAAAGGGGCATCAACATGCTTTCAATAGTTCAGATTGCCTCTGCCAAAAGATGTGAGAGATAGACTTCCCAGAGCTTCGGGGCTGTGACCCTCACCTGACAGAGTTGTGGGGCACTGCCCCAGTCGGGTGGAAGGCTAAACTACTCTCCCCATAAGCCTAAAGACCACTGAGCCCCAAAAGATTATTCTAGAGCCTTAAGATCTCATGGAGTTTATGTTACTAGGTTTCGGACTTGGCTTCACCTATTCTTATTTTCTATTTTTTTCTTTTGGAATAAAAATGTCTATCTTATGCTTGTCTCACCTTTGTATTTTGGAGAAATACAATCATTTGGTTTCATTGTTCACAGATAAAGAGAAATTTTACCTCAGAATTAATTATTCCTTGAGTCTCACCCATATCTGATTTATATGATATTTAAATGAGACTTTGGCCTTTAGAATTTAGAGTTGAAACTGGAATGAGTTAAGACTTTTGGGGTTGTTAGGATGGAATAAATGTATTTTGCATGTGATAAGAATATTAATTTGGAAGATAAGAGTGGGATGTTATGGACTAAATGTCTGAGCCCCCTCCAAATTTATATGCTAAAATCTTAACCCTTAATGTGATGGTATTATAAGGTGGTGCCTGTGGGAAGTGATTAGGTCATGAGATGTAGCCTTCATGAATGGAAGAATGACCTTATAAGAAGAGACTTGAAAACTCTCTCTCTCTCATTCTTGTTCTCATTTTTCCCCTTTCTTTCTCTCTTTCATGTGAGGACATAGGGAGAAAATGGCCATCTATGAACAAGAAAGCAGACACTGAATCTGCTGGTGACTTGATCTTTGACTTCCCAATCTCAAAAACAGTAAGAAATAAATTTCTGGTTTTTTTGTGAGCCACCTAATCTTATGGTACTTTGTTGTGGTGGCCTGAACTAAGACAATCTTTAATCTTTTTCCTAATTATCTTTAATCAGATACTCTCCCCTAACCTTTTTTTCTTTTTTTACATCTATTCTACTGTAAAATATCTCTTCTGGAGCGAAATTGAAATCACTGAAATGGGCTTCTAAGAGCCTTTTACCTCAGGATAAATTTGAAATAAAACTTTGACATGTGTTCATAACCCATTTGTCTGAAAAGTTGCTTTAAAATATTTCTTATCACTGTGTAATCAGGTGGTTCCACCAGCAGCTAACTTTTCCCATTCTACAAGATTGACAGTGAAGTCAGAGATCGAACTTGGGTATTGGTTTAGCCTCTCATAATCATTTAATCTAGGAAAGGTTTAATGGGGTTTTCCAAATAATATGCTTTCTAGTTAATTAACTTTATTGAAGCCTATTTATTCAACAGACATGACTGAGAATTAAATGTTTTCTTCTCAGGCTTCAGCTGCATGAGAAGCACTGAAACTTCTGCCACAAAAGCTCTAAATTATTAATAATTATAAAAGTCACATTTATCCTTTGTGAATATTTCCCCTGACACTTTCATTTAGAATCTCAGCACAGGCAAAAGGTGAGTAAATTAAACATGGAGATTGATAGAATATAGGAAGCCAAAAGCTCAAGGATGTTGGCTGGTTCATAGACACTGGAAAATAGTAATTATTTCGCCTCCCCACCTCATTATTGCTTTCTTTCCTCCTTCATTCAACAAATATTTATTTAATACATAACAATATGCTTGACAATGGGTTAGGCTCTGGAATGCAGCAATGAATAAAGTGGATCTGGTCCCTGTCTCCATGTAGCATTCTTCCTGGTGGGAAGACAGACACTTGACAAGAAATTACAACTACAAAAGTAGCATATGATAGAAGCAGCCCAACCTAGACTAGAGATTCATGCCAGGTCTGCCTGAGAAAATAATTTTTTTTATTAGTTTGCTCTTTTTATTCCTTAGGTTCCACATGTAAGTGAGAGCATATAGTTTTTATCTTTCTCTGACTTAAATACCTTCTGGGCCCATCAAAGCAATATCTTTTTCTACCCCCTTCCTTTTAGTCTGTGTGTATCTTTTCATATGAAGTGAGTCTCTTATAGGCAACATATAGGGGTCTTGTTTTCCTATCCATCTCTTATAGGCAACATATAGGGGTCTTGTTTTCCTATCCATTCATCTGCTTTATTTTTTGGTTGGAGCATTTAATTCTTTTTCATTTGAGGTACTTATTGATAGGAATGTAGTTGCTACCATTCTTTATTCCTGTTTTTGATACATGTTTTTTTCTTCTTAAAGAAGTCCCTTCAACATTTACTGTAGTACTGGCTTGGTGCTGACAAATTCTTTTAGCTTATGTTTGACTGGCAAGCTCTTTATCTGTCCTTCAATTCTAAATGATAGCTTTGCTGGATAAAGTATCCTTGGTTGTAGATCCTAGGTCTTCATTAGGTTGAATATTTTTTGCCAAGCCTCTATCCTACATAGTTTCTTTTGAGAAAACAGCTACCAGTCTTATGGGTTTTCTCTTGTAGGTAACTATCTGCTTTTCTCTCGCTGCTTTAAATATTCTTTCTTTGTATTTAACCTTTGGCATTTTAATTATGATATGTCTTGGTGTGGGCCTCTTTGGATCCTTGGTTTCTGGGATTCTCTAAGCTTCCTGGGTTTTATGTCCATTTTTTTTTTCACCAAATTAGGAAAGTTTTACATCATTATTTCTTCAATCTGCTGTTCAACATCTTGTTTTCCTTCAGGTACTATGATCAGACAGATATTTTGACCCTTAATAGTGTCCCATATGCACCTTAAATTATTTTTATAGTCTTGGCACCTTTTTCTTTCCATTCTGATTAAATGTCTTTGGTTTTCCCATCCTCTAGATAGGTCGTTTGAGCCTTTTCTTTATTCACTTTGTTTATTCCATTTAATATACTTCTCATCTTAGATAAAGTGTTCTTCATTTTAGATTGGTTCCCTTTTAAAATTTCCCTTTCCATTTTTATGTTTTTTATCTCTTTGGTGAAGTTCTCACTGAATTTATTTACACTTCCCAAAAGTTCATTGAGCATCTTTATAACCAGTGTTTTGAACTCTGCATCTGTTAGATTATTTGACTCCATTATATCTGGATTTCTGCTCTGTTCTCTCATATGATTTCTGCTTCTTTGTCTTCCCCTTTTGGCTGCCTTTCTGTGTCTGTTTCTATGTACTAAGCAAAGCTCCTGAGTCTTCTAGTCTTAGTAGTGTGGATTTGTGAAGTAGGTGTCCAGTGGCACAGTCCTGAGAAGGGTTCAGCTGCAGGCCAAATTTAGCTCAAGCCACTGTCCCTCCGGTGCCCCTTGTTAAGATTCAGCAAGCAATTCACAGATACTGTGCTTATAGTTGCCTCAAAATGACACACCAGAAACCAAGGCCAGCTGACACCAGTGTGAGTCTAGGCACTACTTAGCAAGGAGCACCTGACTTGCTGAGGATATACCTGGATGTGGCTTGGCTGGATCTGCTAGTTGGTGGAGGCGGGGTTTCAGGGAATCCTCTGGGTGGAGTGACCTCTGTTATCCAGTTTGATGACATCATGGCTATGGCAGCATTGTTTCCAGGCACTGGGAGGGGAGAGGGCTCAACAGAGGAACAATGGATAACACTGGCACTTCTGTACAGAGCGAGTCTCACCTCGACCTTCACTCCGAGCTCTTCCCTCACTCCGACAACGTCTCCCTGTAAGTCCCTGGTGCCTTCTGTGCACAGCTGAGTTGGCCCTGGTGCTCAGAGTGAGCAGGTATGTCACTGTGAAAATCCACCCGTGGATTTAAGAGGCTTCTGCCACTGCCACTGCCACTGCTGCAGCCTTCATCTCTCTCAGCCAATTGGGACTGGTTTGCCCTGCATCCTTGCCCCGTCCTACCTTCTGCTGTTGCAGGGTGATTTCTTGGATTTCTACCTAGTTGTATGGGTTGTTCATTTAGATCCTAGGTGATTTTTCCTTGCTGCTGTTACAACTTTGATTCGGTTGCCAGAGGAATGAACAGAGCCTCTATCACCTACGTCATCTTTTCCCCTTCCTTGAGTAAATGATTTTTAAGCAGATTTATGATTATTTAGTAGAAGTTAAATGAATAAAATGTAAGGAGTGAAGCATTTGGCCAGACCAGAGGCTCAGAAACATAGCCTTTAAGTGTTACAGTCCAGAAGAGGAAAAGCAATTCATAAACCCATAGAACAGCAAAGAACCACCTGTATTTCTTATTCTAGGTCTCAAAATGATGTGGTCATTTAGATATAGATTCTCTTCATGTGACCTGCTTTGAAACTCTGAGGTAGAGAACAAATGTCTGATATTCCACTCCAAAATTTTATTCATTTTGACCAAGGCAATGCTCCCCGAAACCATTTTAAAATACATTGTCTTCAGACAGAAATATCCCAGACTGTAGATAAGTGAAGATAAGTGAAGCCGGCCTAATGTAAGTTGATAGGGAAAGTGAGTGTGATGGCAAACTGCAGATTACATGACTGTCCTAGAGGAGGAGGAGGAGAAGAAGAGGGAAAAAAAGGAGAAAGAGAAAGAGAAGTAGAAGGAGAGGGAGAGGGAGAAGGAGAAGGAGAGAAAGAGGAAGAAGAGGAGTAAAAAAACAAAATAAGCTGATGCATAGCATAGTCTTTGATGTTCTCTTAGAGATCTTTGATGAAAACAGAGAACAGAGTAGAGAGGGAGAAGGTGGGAGAAAGAAGAGCTACCAGACAGGGTAAGACTGACATTTATGTTCCATTCATGGCCAAGGCTGAGTCTCTCTGTAACCATATCTAAACTTAAAGTCTAGAAACCACGAGAAAACCCTGGGTTTTCATCAGGTAGTAGCATCTTTGTGGGTGTGAATCTTTCAGGTCATGAGAACTGGGCTTTCTGGGAATGGGTCAAAGGTACTGTTCAGAGTGCAGAGTATTACTAAAGAAGGGAAAAACCTGTAAAATTTTTCATGAACAGAATTCAGGATGACCCACAGGATAGGCCTACTGGGTCCTTGGGAAGGTGCATTGGGTGAGAGGGAGAGAAGAAAGTGGAATGGGAGGAGAGAGAATTAGCTCAAACAAAGGTGAAAGAGATCCTAAGGTAAAGTTCTTATCTTTAATGTAACCTAAAATGTGGGACTTCATGAAGAAATATCACAGGATATTTTATCAAAATGTGTTAGCTGGTATGTGGGCCCTGTTACCACCTAAATATGTGTCCTTGAGCTAGTTATTTAACTCTCTGAGTCTTAGTTTCTTCATGCCTAAAATGGCATAATAAACACTCATGAATTTACTGTGAAAAGTCATCAAAATCATGTGTATGAAATAGCTCTACAAATCCTAAACTGCTGTGAAATAATGCAATATCATCAGACTCTACTATATATAAATATCATCTCAGCATATACACTCTTGAGAATGGGCACATAAGCTGCCTAGGTAGAGAGAGACACTAATTTTTGTTAGCATCTCCTGATGTACCACTTTCTGGGTACATAAACAACAAACACTTTTAGTGATATCTTTCCAAAAACATCTTTTATAACCATAACAGAAATATGTGTACAATCACCATAAGGCTATATATTCAGACTCTCTGTGGTTGAGAATTTGAAAATTGAATGCTGAGGATTAATGAGAACCCTGCTAGGGGCCTGTGTTGATCATAAATTTTTCTTCAACATTTGCAATTACATTAATTCCCAGAAGAACTCAAATATTTAGTATAAAAAATTCCCCATGCTGTTAGAGCTGCATTCAAACTGAAGTATGGCAGTTGTAATTTTTTCCCCCTAGAATTAAATTGTCTGCCTGCTCTGTCATCTGGGCATTTCTGCATTATGCTTCACTTTCATCATAATCACTTATGCCAGCCTAAAATATCGTTTACTCCACCTGTCAGAGACACTAAATTTCTACGTTTACAGATTTATTCCTAAGGAATTTTCAGTTGGAATGTAATTTCTTTTTCTTTGTAAATGGAGGTGGCTAATACATCAAGGCATTATAAATTGTTAAAACTTTGGTGTGAATTTGTTCATCATGTACATTAAATTATTTGGCTATTGATTATGTCTATCAAGGTCAATATCTGCGTCATATTGCCTTATGGTTGAATCTACTCCCTAAATATCTTTTAACTCTTCCTGATTCTTTCCATAATTATTACTCACATGTTCTTTCTTTTGTATGATGTTCTTCTAACTGTGCTCCCAGTCTGGAATTCAGTGTTTTCAAACTTCAGCATGATTAAGATTTATCCTGAGATGCTTGCTAAAATATGCAGATTCCTAGATCCCACATCCAAAAATTTTAAATCATTGAGTATGGGTCTGAGATCTGGAAATTTGTATTGTAACAATGTTCCTAGGTAATTATGATATAGGTGGTTCATGAATCATATCCTTTGAGGACCTAACCTAAAGCAGCATTTCTCCTACCAACTCTTGTTAAAGTTATTTTTATTATATCACCCAGTTTATCTCCCACAGAGTATTCTCTTCTCCCTTTAAAATTTAAGGCCTACTTTCTCCCTTTATCTGTAGATAAAGTAGAATAATGGTCTACTTTCTCCCTTTAGAATATAAGTTATCTAAGGGTAGGGCCTTGTCCTCCTTATTCATTCCCGTTACTTTAGCTCCTAGTCTAGGGCCTGGCTTTATACTGGTATTCGATAAGTATTTTATGATTGAATAAGTTGCTTTAGGCATTGGTCACTCCTGGTCTTCTGTACACCCTTCCCACTGTTTTTGGAGTTAATTTTCAGAATGACTTTTCTGATCTTATTGTTTTCTCCTCAGAGATTTTTATTATCTCTGGCTCACTAAAAGAAGAAATATAAACTCCTTAACACAACATAAAAGGACTTTTCCAACCTCATCTCACACTACCTTACAGCCTCATTTAGGACTACCATCCTCAATATACTCTGTTTTTAGCTATATTTTTCTTCTAAAGTTCCCAGTTTTATTTCACATGTTTATGCTTTTGCTCATGCTACTTCCTTGCCTGGAAAGCCTTTCCTCCTTTTCTGCTTTTCTCAAATCCCTCTTGAATTCCTGTTCTTCCAAATATCAGATAAAGTGTCACTTCCTCTTTGAAGTTAGCCCTATTTCTTTAAGGGAAAAAAAGAAAAAAAGAGTTTTCATTTGTTTTTGGTGATCTCACCCCACTCTTTCCATGACATTATAAAGGCATTTCCTATATTATTTTATGTCTCTCATCTTTGTATCTGAAGGGTTTAATGCAGTGTCTCTCACATGATAAATATTTAAATAAATTATCTTTCTAGATAAATTTATAAAGTGTAATTTTTTCCAGAACTAAGAATGATGCTTAGAAAACTCAGGTAACTTGAGTTCTCAGATATCAAGCCTCATTACTAATCTTGGCTCTAGTGGAATCAGAAAGAAAGAGAAAGGAGGGCCTTAGAGTTCCCCAAAGCCCCTGGCCAAAAATCTTTCTTTTTCCTTATTTGACCCAGTGCCTGAAAGTTTTACATTTTTTTTAAATGTCCTTAAAGATGTTTTATTAGTAACTGCAATAAAACTTACTATTTTGTCTTGTCATTTGACTAGTTGAGGTCTGAGAAAGATAAAGTTTGAGAGGATAAAAAATGGCCTTTAAGATTTCTTAGGGCACAAAAAATGCAGATCTAGCTCAATTCATGTAATATGGTGAGGGACTAGGTCTATCAGCAGATTTCCACTTCTGTCATTTATCACATAATGTCCATAATAATGCATTCAAAGATCTATTCAATCATCCACATATTATGTTCTCTCTCTCTCTCTCTCTCTCTCTTTTGTCTAATTATCTACCAAGAAAAATCAACAAAAAAGGTAATATATCAGAACACAAATACACCTAAGAAGTATAGGCACCAACAACTTCTCACGGTGGGGTGTGAAAAGTTTGTGTACCAGTTTTACAACTAAGTTTCTACCAAGACATAATCATATAGTAAAAATGAAATTCACAGTGAGATTCCAGATTACCAAGGGAATTATTTACAAAAGAAACAGAAAGGAATTTGTTTCATGCCTCTTGATCTTATCACTTATTTGTAGAATATACAATTGTTCAGAGAGTGGGGAATAAGTTTTATCAACCAGTTTCTTTGGAAAGCATTTATGCATACTGTTATTCTCTTTCTTTCCTTTAAGCCTAGAGAAAAGGGCTTTCCTGGCCACTTAGAGATACTAAGGTGTGTTCCCAATATCAAGGAAAAAAAAAAAAACAGCTGATGCCTGATTCTTGCATGAGGAAAATAAAATGACCGGAGGCAGCAGAATATAGATTACTGTACACTTAATGTATTTGTTAGGGCAAAGTGAGAGAGCCGTCTGGAGGCTGTTTAATTTTTCTGCTTATGGGCAAGTGGGTCTCATGAGTAATATCCCTGTTAAATAGAAACTCTGGGAAACCAAAGTTTGAGGGGAGATGCCTGTACTATCTGTGAGAAAACATGAATTT
This sequence comes from Eidolon dupreanum, assembly GCA_028627145.1. NCBI lineage: Eukaryota > Metazoa > Chordata > Mammalia > Chiroptera > Pteropodidae > Eidolon > Eidolon dupreanum. The sequence continues at coordinate 24,459,817 of CM053513.1, forward strand.
TGCATGTAAAAGAGCTGCAATGAAAGTCCAGAACGAATGAGAACTACCCAGCATCCCACAAGGGGGACCAGAAGAGATTGAGTCTTAAACATCTGTTATCTGGAGCACTCCCATTTCAGACAATAATGGCATTCTTTACAAAAATATGCCTTTTCACCAATCTTTAACATGACAGGAGAGAAACTTACCTAAGCAAACTGGAGAGAGAATGAATAGGTAGGAATGAATAAAAGGAAAACTGACCACATACCCATCCTTGGACTAGAAGTTTTTGTTTGCTGAAGATCCCAGTTTTAAGGGGGGATGAAGATTTACTACAAAATCAAAAATGTAAGGGCCTGCTTAGGATTGAGCATACTAATTATAAATTGAGTCTGTGCTTGTGAGTTAAAAGGGAGTGTGGACCTGAAACTAATCTCCATGTGTAGATCAACCAGAAATTACACACTTTAGGGCATAAGAAGTATCACTGAATAAAATTTAAAATGGCAGTGAGATAAAATAAGTAAGTAAATAAACAAAGAAGCAGTAAATTCATTGTGTTGTGATTCTGTCATGGGCCTTGCTTGTTTGTGTAATATCAATTGTGTTAGAGCAGTTAGATGCCCACATGTGTTTGTAGAGAGTATTCCTCTTCACCCTGACAGAGATGAGAATTTTACTCTCAATAGATAGAGTAAAACCTGATAATCTCTGTTCCAGGTCCCAAGCAGTTTTGAAAAGCAGAAATGAGTTGCTATAGTGAAGACAGCAGGATTATGTGAAAGTCTGAATACTGAATAATAAGGGCCTTGTTCCCTTTCCCCACTTGGTTCAGAGAATGCTGGCATCAGTCCAAGGAAGAGAGGAAAGACTGGCATAAAGATTTTAGCACTGCAGTATGATTTTTAATGAAGCCCACCACTTAGCTCTCTGATTTCCCTTTTCATGCGCGCGTGAGCACGCACGCACGCACGCACACACACACACACACATGACTTCCAGGGAGTTTTTTCATGCTTTATTCTTAAATAAGAACAGAAATTCACAAATCATCCAAAAAAGTCTCTACTGTGAAAGACAGAGACTAAAGTGAATTTGGAGGAAATAAAGACAATGTGGGCAAAAACAGAAAACTGAAAGAGAAAAAGAAACACAATACCTTCAGAAAAATAAAAGATATTACAAAAGTAATACCAGAAAAGGAAATTATATTAAAAAATTGGGGAACAAGAAAAAGCCTTGAAAGTTCATAAAATAATTGTGAAAATGAGAATTGAACAGACAACTTAGAGAATAAAACTGAGAAAATCACTGAGGAAGAAGAACCAAAAAGCAAAGGAAAAGGAAAAAGAGAGAACAGAGTTTCGAGAGCAAAGTAAGAGAAGTTCCAGAAAGAAGGAAGAGATAAAATAAAAGGGAGAGAATTATTAAAAAATGGTTCAAGAAAATTTCTCAGGATTGAAGATATGAAAATTGAGACTGAAAAGACCCATTAACTGTTGAACACAATAGGGAACCAAACACAGAGACAAAGTAAAATTACTTTGAAATTTCAGAGCACACTGAATGAAGAGGAAATAGTAAAATTTCTCTTTAAAAGAAAAAATACATAAAAAATGTTTTCACAGGAAGCGATAGGAGTGCATGCTCCAGTAAAATAGAAAACTAGGACAGGAGAAGAAATAGGTGAGAGGTGAAAGGAATTTCCTCAGTTACCCTCAATACATAGCCCATCTTTTTCTCACTCTGGCAACAGGATCTTGCTTGCAATAGTCAATAGTGTCTACTTAGTCCTGTGATATATCTATAAAAAGATTAAAAGGATAATTTTTCATAGGAATTTTATAAAGATTCTCAAAAAATTCACAGATTTTATTCTATTAAATGAGAACTCTGCTGTTTACAATATAGTTAAACATAACCATATATGATCATGAAAACATTTATTCTTAATCAAAAATAACATTTCTCTCTCTGCTAATTTGCTTTCTGTTTTCTTTCTGTTCTGAGAACTGTATGGACTCCATTTTAGGTAATCAGTTCTGTCAATCAGTATGCTCTGCTTCATTAGGTCAGTGAGTTGTTTACATTCTGCTCTCTCAGATGTTAAGTTCAACCTTCTTATAGGGTACCTCAGTTTGCAATGAATCTCCTATTACATTTAAAACAAATAGGTGGCCTGGAGCTTTCTGTGTTTATCGCTCTTCCACATCCTATGATAGCACTGACAAGAGTTTACATTCACCTTTCTCTAGGATACCCTTACTTTAACTTTTGGTTTTGCTGAGATGTTATTACCATCTCCTTAGACTTCCCAAAGACTTGCTATCTTTAGGAAGGTGAGGTTGTACAACCTACAAATATTCATATTCTATAATGGGTTTTCCTATTAAATTATAGGAACAAAATATAAAATGCACTTAGTAGTCAGTATCTACATAAAGCTTCAATTGAATAGTCAATAAGCCCCTACCAATGTATATAGCACTGTTGCAAAGCTATGATATATTTAAAAATATGTAAAACATGGTTTCTTGTCTCAGTGAATTCCTTTGGGAGACTGAATATACAAACATGAAATGGAATGTAAGATATTCTTTAATTATGGTCTAAATATGTAGTTCAGACTTTGGAATGGATGACTTTGGAATCAAGAGACAAATGTCTGTTTCTACAAAAGAATAATGGCTTGGACCCCTATTACAAAGTGATATTGATTTTAGCTGGCAGTAAAGCTCACAGATTTAGAGTCAGCCAGCAGTTGCACTCATGCAGAGAACCATATGTCAAAACTAGACCTTTTGTGAATAATGCAGTCTGTCCTCAGTTAAGCCTTTGTCACAGACAAATATTTTAAAGATAATCCTAGGGTTCAAAAGTCATCTTAGCTCAGTGGATATGAACAAAAAGTAGAGAAAAATGAATTTTGAGTGTCAAACAATATTGCTTCACCAATCTGCCATACAAAATGTGATTGGAAATTCCAAGTTTCTACAAAATAAATTAAGATGATAAATCTTGCTATATAATGGAATTACTTCACTTTTTTCCCCAAGAATGTGTTACGGTGTGGAGTGATCTCTAGGATAATAAAAAGATCTTGTTTTTCTTCAAGAGATCTTGCTCAAAATAAGCTTATGACCAGGGTATAAAAATTATACAGAAGAAATACAATTTATTCCCTAAAATTGAAAAATTTATTATAAGAGATTTGCAACCTTAAAAATGTACCTGAAAGATGCTCGAATAGCTTTAACTATTAAGACTTTTGTCTGCCTTCAGGGGAAATACTACAGATTTTCATTCACGTTAAAGAAAAATGTAGACATTTAACTGACACTGCCTAAAATTAACTTTGGTTTCAATACTCCACTCTAACCAGGTAAGTTATACAACTGTTGAGTGTCCTAAATCCTCTAAAGTGGGCTTAAAAGTATATTTATTACAAGTTCATGTGTCATCTCACCAATGGCAAATCAGTTATATTAGATGCTGCTGGCTCTAACTGGGCTGATACTTCTTTTTTTCTGTTTTTAGTCTGCTTCTTCCTGAACTAGGAACATAAATAAGAGAAAAAAAATGCCTTATATCAGGAAATACTTAACAAATAGATGTAGTAAGTTCTAATTTTCTTTGTTTCTTTCTGCAGATTTCTTGAAACATTTTTTAAAGTTGAAGAAAAATCTCTTATTTTTTTTTTCTTATACTATTTTTGTGGGACCCAAATAAGGACCATAAGAATCTCTTTTCTTTTTTTAAGTCAAATGTCAGCCCAGACTATAAAGAGACTTAAATATGGATTAAGTACCATTCATTCTAGTCATGTGGACCTAATTGGTATAAATCCAGATGACCTCAGAAGCCTTCTTGGAGGAAGTTTAATAATTCCTTTGGAAGGGGCTTCTAAAAGTGTGTAAGACAACAGCATTATATCTTCACTTTCTTTTCACATATTTGATTTCCGTGTTTAAACTGTCATTTTAAAAAATCACCATCGACATATTTAACTATTTTTAAAAACATGAAAATAAAAGTGGACATTGGAAAACGATTACTAACATGTAAAAAATGTTAATTCTCTCTTTAATTTTTTTCATTGTAGTTAAAACTACATTCCAATACTTTTATGGGAATAGGATCTCATGTAATTGTGAAAGGGGGATAACTTGAATAAAATTAAACTGCTTGGGGCCCTGTATGATTTTTTTTTGATCTGCAACAATCAATGCAACAGCATATCCAACTCAAGATGGTTCCTACTGTGCAGAGCTTGTGTGAGCCACTCTGAAAACATATGGTCAAGAGACTCAATGTCCAGAGTAGAGCAGTGACCCAGATAGCTACAGGCTTTAAGAGCTCAAAACAAATCTATTACCAGATTATGGGCTCATGAAAATGGTTTTAAAAACACTTTGAAAAAAGGCAAGCCGTTCACTGAAAGAGCCCTAAGCACAGTTTGATTTCTGTCAGCATTTATGGAAAGTGACAGATGAGAGTCTTAAGCAGAGAAGTGTCTGAATACATTCTATTCAGTTAGAAAAAAAATCTCTACATAAAATAGTTAGAACTTTTTCACTTATCCCATTGCACGACTTTGTAAATTTTGTTTTCCACATTTAGAAGCGGTCTTTAATAATGATAAAACACAGTGAACTGATATTTTTCACTCACGTTCTATGCTGATGAGCCTATTTAAGAGACAAGCGGCTGAATTTCAACATGCAACTGAGTTACTAATATGTAAATTAAATGTTTAGGGTATGATTGATTAATGTAATGTTTGAATATTTTCATATAAGTCTTACCATGCTCCCACTGAATCTACAAAATATTAGTCCTTAAATTTCCCATGTAGTCAAACTTGTCACATAATTTATTGCTTCTAAAAAGAAATCTCTCCTGGAACCCTCCTACTTCTTTTTTTGCTCTGAAATATTTAATTCTATATTATAAGAACTATTTTCTTGGAGCTTATTTCTCTCTGCTTTGGAAATTTTTTTCTATTTACTTATCTCATTTTTGCTGGAAACTATCCTCTAGCAACTTCCTAAGAAAATATATACAGTCAGTATCTTTTTAGAGACTGAAAATTTGAGACTGTCATAATTCTACCCTGAAATTTGGTTAATGATGCAGGCTTGTGTAAAATTTTAAATGAAAGTTGATTTTTCTCAGATATTGAAAGAATTTCTCCTTTGTTTTCTTGTTTTAGGAGTTGTTTTTGAGAAAGCTCATGCAATTCTAGTATTCCATTCTTGTATGTGACCTGTTTGTTTTCTTTGGAAATTTCTAAAATGTTTTTTTTTTTTTTTCCATTGGTGTTCTAAAGTTTCATGATAATGACCCTCAGTATGAAACTTTTTCATCCATTGGGTTGCATGCTGGAAAGTCATGTTCACCTAGATTGGAGAAATGATTTTTATTTCTTTCTCACAAGTATTTTCTGTTCTTTCTTTCTAAAATTGAATTGTCAAACCTCTTATATTGCTTCTAGAATTATCTTAATTCTCATATTTTATATATCAATAAACATTAAAAACATTAATTATTACCTTTTCTCAATCTCTTTTGTCTGGTTTATTGAAATCTTTAATTTTGATATCTTTTATCTCTAGAAAATATTTTTTATTCTTTAGTCTTTCTTTTAATGTGATTTTGCTCTTTTTTCATCAATGAAATATTCTTTTTTATCTCTCTCAGATATTATGTATAATATATAAATTATATATATATAAATATACATATTAATTAATGCTTCTATTTTAGCTTACATTTTCTCTGTTCTAAGTTAAATGTTTTAGTTTCATCTGTCATGCTTTATATTTCATGCTCAAAAGTTTGACGATTGAATTTAAGAGTGAGACATTAAAAAATTGATTGCATGGTAGTAGCTTGTAGATTATTGATCTCATTGTAATACTATGAACTGGACTTTTTCCCCCTGTCATTATTAATAGAACTCTTTACCAGAGTAGTTAAGTTTTCCTGAAAAGTGTTCTTCAGCCTCTTGCCTCACAAACAAATGTTGGGTTACTGTTGTTCTGAGCTAATTCAGACAAAGGGGATTCTGCCTTAATCCATGTATTTACTAAGGCACCCTTATCTCCTCACCCCCTCAACCATATCCTTTGTTTCCCAGGCAAGGGCGTCTCTTGGGTTCTCTATAGACTATACTTCCTACTTCTGCAAAGGCATGGAAGAATAGTAACCTTCTCCATAAGTGGAGGGAAATGATGTCTATATGAAGATCTGATTGCTTTTGAAACAGATTTTCAAACATTCCCTGGTGTCAGCCTCTCCCCTCCTTTATGTATTTAAACATAACTTGTACTTCCACTTCCTAAACCTTTCTGAAGTTTGGCCACAAAAATTGAATTGTCTCTCTTTCTTTTTTCTTTGATTTGCTGTTACTCTTCCTCTAATATCTTCTATCTTTTTTATTGTGTTTAAGGGTTACAAATGTCTCCTTGTTTCACTGAAGATGGATTTTACATTTTTAATTCTTCTTTGGTGGGATGAATTCTAAGAGGGGAAGAGAACAGAATAGTTTTACTCTATACTCACTTTGTTTACAAATATATTCTCCCATTCATATGGTTGCCTCTTTGATGGTTTGATATAGTCCCATTCATTCATTTTTGCTTTTACTTCCCTTGACTTTAGGTCAAATTCTTAAAGTCTTCTCTAAATCTCAGGTCAATGAGTTTAGTAGCTATGTTTTCTTTCATCAATTTATTGTTTTAAGTCTTATGTTCAGATACTTGATCCATTTTGAGTTAATTTTCATTTGTGGTCACAGATAACAGTCTAGTTTCATTCTTTTGCAGGTGGCTTTCCAATTTTTCCAGCACCATTTGTTAAAGAGGCTTTCCTATCTCCATTGTATGTATTTGGCTCTTTTGTTGAAAATTATTTGCCCATATATATGAAGGTTTGTTTCTGGACTCTCAATTCTCTTCTATTGGTTTATATGTCTGTTTTTCTGCCAGTACAATGCTGTTTTAATTATTGTTGCTTTGTAGTATAATTTGAAGTCAGGCAGAGTGATGCCTCTGGCCTTGTTCTTTTTTCTCAGGATTGCTTTGGCTATTCAGGGTCATTTGTGCTTCCATAAAAATCTGATGATTTTTTGTTCTGTTTCTTTAAAAAATGTCGTTAGGATTTTGATGGGGATTTCATTAAATCTGTATAATGCTTTACGTAATGAGGTCATTTAAACTATGTTGATTCATCCAATCCAAGAACATGGAAAATCTTTCCATTTCTTTGTATCTTCTTCAATTTCTTTTAATAATGTCTTATAGTTTTCAGTGTATAGGTCTTTCACATGTTTTGTTAGGTTTGTTCTTAAGTATTTTATTCTTTTTGTTGCAACTGCAAAATAATTTTTTTTTGCTTTTTCTGAAATTTTGTTGTTAAAGTATAGGAATGCTATGGATTTTTGTACACTGAATTTGTATCTAGAAACTTTACTGTATTTGTTTGTTATTTCTAATAGTTTTTTAGTGTAGTATTTAGGGTTTTCTATATAGAAAATCTTATTATCTGCAAAAAGTGACAATTTGACTTTTTCATTCCCTATTTGAATATTTTTTGTTTTTTTTTTCTCTTTCCTGATTGTTCTAGCTAGAACTTCTAATATTATATTGAATAATAGTGGTGATAGTAAATAGCTGTGTCTTGTTTCTGATCTTAGAGGGAAGGTTTTTAGTTTTTTACCATTAAGTATGATGTTAGCTGAGGGTTTGTCATATATAGCCTTTATTATGTTGAGGTACTTTTCTTCCATACTCATTTTATTAAGTATTTTAATCATAAATGGATGCTGTATCTTGTCAAATACTTTTTCTACATCTATTGATATGATTGTATGTTCTTTTTCTTTATTTTGTTTACGTAGTGTATCACATTATTCAATTCACATATATTAAATCATCTTGTGCCCCTGGAATGAAGCTCATTTGATCATGATGCATAATCTTTTAATGTGTTACATTTGATTTGCTAGTATTTTGTTTAAAATTTTTGTATCTATATTCATGAGAAATATTGCTTTGTAGTTTTCTTTTTGTGTGTTATCTTTGCCAAGATTTGGTATTAGAATATGTTGGCCTCATAAAATGAGTTAGGAAATATTGCCTCTTCTTTAATTTTTTGGAAAAGTTTGAGAACAGGTATTAAATTAACTGAATGTTTGGTAGAATTCACTGATGAAGCTATCTGGTCTTGGACTTTTCTTTCTGGGATGTTTTTGATGACTGTTTCAATTTTCTTAATATTTATTGGTCCATTTACATTTTCTAGTTCTTCATGATTCAGTCTAGAAAGGTTGTGTATTTCTAAGAACTGATCCATTTCTTCTAGATTATTTAATTTGGAGGCATGTAATATTTTATAGTATTCTTGTATAAACTTTTGTACCTTGGTGGTATCTGTGGTAACTTTTCCTCTTTCATTTATGATTTCATTCATTTCTGTACTTTCTCTTTTTCCTTTAGTGATTGTAGCCAGGAGTTTGTCAATTTTATTAATCTCAAAGAACCAGCTCTTTGTTGCATTAGTTTTTTCTGTTGTCTTTTTGTCCTTAATTTTATTTAATTTTGTTCAAATTTTTATTAACTCCTTTTGCTGACTTTGGGCTTTGTTTTTTCTTTTTCTTTTTCTTTTTTCTAGTATTTAAAGATGTAATGTTAGGTTTTTATTTGGGATTGTTCTAATTTCTGGAGATAGGCCTTGCTGTGTCCCAAACTTTTGATATGTTGTGCTTTCATTCTCATTTGTTTTTATGTATCCCTGATCTTTCCTTTTATATCTTCTATGTCCCAGTTTTTCTTCAGTAACATGTTGTTTAATCTCCATGTATTTTTGGTTCTTTTTTTTTTTTCCTTCAGGTGATCTCCAGTTATAAAGCACAATGGTAAGAGAATATGCTTGGCATAATTTCAATCTTAAAGTTGTTGAGGCTGGTTTTGTGTCCCAATATATGATCTCTCCTTGAGAATGTTCCATGTGTACTAGAGAAGAACGTGTAATCTGAATTTTGGGGGCAAAAGGGTCTATAAATATCAATTATGTACAATTAAGGTTTATGTTTCCTTACTGTTTTCCTGTTCGGATGATCTATCTATAGCTGACAGTGGGTTCTCGACGTAATTGTGTTTTCATCAGTTTCTCCCTTTAGTTCTGTAAGTAGTTTCTTTATATATTTTGGTGCTCCCTGATTGAGAGAATAAATATAAATAAGTGTTGTGTCTTCTTGATGTCTGCTCTTCACCATCATTATGAAGTGTCCATCTTTGTCTCTTGTGACTTTTTTATCTTGAAGTCTGTTTTGTCAGATATAAGCATAACAGCACCTGCTTTTCTCTGGATGCCATTTGCTTGGGAGATTGTTTTCTACCTTTCACTTTGAGTCTAAATTTGTCCTTGCAGCTGAGATGTGTCTCTTGAAGGCAACTATAGTTAGGTTCTGTTCTTTGATGCAATCTGCTACTCTGTGCCTTTTTGTTGGTGAGTTCTGTCCATTAACCTTTAGGGTCATTATTGAAATAAGAGGTTTTCCTATAGCCATTTTATCTTACGTCTTCTGGTAGCTCAGTGTCTCCATTGTTTCTTTATTGTTGTGTTTCTGTCTGTTATTTTAATTTGGTGATGTTTTATGGTTTTCCTCTCTGTTCCCTCTTGTTTTATGTTATGTGTCTCAGTTCTGAAATTTTGTGTGTGGTTACTATTAAGTTTATGTAAAGGATAGTTATATATGTATATATAGTAGTCCATTTTCTTCTTCATGGACCTTATCTCTATTACCTTTTGTATATTTGGATCTTTACTCCCTCCCTTTTTCTGTATTTGTTGTGTCAAATTTTTTTCTATATGTACTGTATGTTCATTTCTAAGTTTCAGTAGCTGTTGTCTTTTTCTTTTTTAAAAGTGTTTTTTTGTTGTTGTTTTCTGATCTTTAATCATTGTGTAATATTGAAGCTTATTATACCCTGTTCTTAAGAAAGGTTGCACTTCCCTGTTTTTGTCTTCCTGTTCATCATCTTACTCACAGATGTACTTCTTTGTCCTTATTTTCAGGTAGAATGACCTCCTGAGTATTTCCTGTAATGCAGGTCTTGTGGAGAATTTACTCAGCTTTTGTATGTCTGGAAAGGTCTTTATTTCTCCTTCATATCTAAAGGAGTGCTTTGATAGATATATTATTCTTGGCTGGTAATTTCCTTCTTTCAATAGTTTGAATATTTGGTTCCACTCCTTCCTTGCTTGTAAGATTTGTGCTAAGAAGTCTAATGATAGTATAATGGGTTTTCCCTTCAAAGTTACTATCTTCTCTTCTCTGGCTGCCTTGAGAATTCTTTTTTTGTGATTAATTTTTGAAAATTTTAATATAATATATCTTGGAGAAGGCCTTTTTGGTTGCGATATTTAGGTGTTCTGTTTGCTTTTTGGATTCAAGGATTCATATCTTTTCATAGTTTTGGGAAATTCTTGTCAACTACTGTTTGACCATGCTGTCTGTTCCCTGCTCCTTCTCTTCTACTTCTGGTATACCCATTAGTCTTATGTTGCTTTTTCTGATGGTATCAGATTGTTCTTGTAGAGTTCTTTCTTTTTTTATTATTCTCAATTTTCTCTCTTTTTCTTTCTGCATCATTTCCAGATTTCTATCTTTAATATCACTAATTCTTTCTTCCATCTGCTTAGCTCTATTTCCTAAGCTTGTTATTTCATTTTTCATCTCTTTCAATGAGTTCTTCATCTCCAGAAGTTCTAGTTTATTGTTTTGTTTGTTTGTTTGTTTGTTTTTAGAGTTTCAGTCTTTTTGGTAAAGTATTTCTGTTGTTCGTTGATTTTGTTTCTAAGTTATTTGAACTATCATGATTTTCTTGCATCTTTTTGAGTTTTTTTCGGAAGTGCAATCTTGAAATCTCTGTCATTTAATCACATATTTCTACATCTTTAAGCTTGTTTTCTGAAGATTTTTCACACTCTTTCTGAGCTGCCTTGTCACCTTGGTTGCTCATGGTGTTGAATGGACTATTTTCACTTAGGCATTAATGGGAGTGTATTCTGCTTTTCTTTTCTTTTCTTTTTCCTTGAAAGAAAATATGTGGTATAGTGATCTCTCTTCAGTCCGTTGATAAGAAAAGATTTTTCTTTTGATTTCCAGTAAGTGCCATGCAAGTCTCTTGGATCTCTGCTTTAAGATTAAAAGGACCCTTTACTCTCTGGTGAGCTGTGCATGTCCTCTGTGATCAGGTCACCTCAGTCTCAGGGTTCCAACACCTTGGGATGAAGCACTGGATGATAGGAGTCTAAGCCTCTGAAAAGTCCCTGAAGTCCCATTACTTCCCAATAGTCAGATGCAATGTTCTGCTACTTCCTTCTAAATCAGCCTGACTGGGTGGGGTTGGGGTTTATTTGGAGAAGTCTGCAGTGTGTGTGTGGCTATTTTTCTTCCAATAATACTGTCCTCCAGGTTTCAGCTGTCTTTCCTTGATATCACCATGCTTTTTTCTTTTACTACCTGTACTGTGTTTCAGTACTGGTTGAGCAAATTCCCCTGGTGTTTGGTGGTACAAGCTCTGGGAGGATACATGGTGGGGGAGAGAGCACTCTGGGTTTGTTGGGAGGGCTCATGGCCAGGTTCTGTGACTCAGTCTCCCACTTGGTCATGATGGTTGCTAAGACATAGCTGTCATCCCTCCACACTCAGTTTATGCCCTGATCACTGGGCTCTGCTGAGTGAAATATGCTGATCACTCAGGCAGCATTGTTTGGGGCATCAAAGAGCCAAGAACTGGCTGGGAAATATCCCCTCTCCATCGTACTGCAGGGAGCTCCAGCTGCGTCTCTCAGGTCTTCTGTTCCTCTCTCCTAATCTGCTTCCCAGATTTGCTCAATTTGTCTACCTTTGGATGTTCTGATGCACAGATATCTCGGACATGATTGTGTGTAGGTTGGATGTTATTTGTTAAATTGTAGATGTTTGGCTCATTGCTTTTTCAAGGGGAGAAATTAGAGGTGATCCCTCATGCTGCCATGCTCTGACATCCAAATTATATCTTTCTGTAACTAAACTAAACTGTCTATCCTCTCACCTTCTTGGAGAAAGAAGATAATAAACAAATTAGTAGAGGAAGGGAAGAAGGATGGAAGAAAAGAGCAAAATTAGAGAGTATGGAAAGAAAAAAACATTTTAAGAGAAATAAGAAATTTTCAGCATTCACATCTATAATTTGAGGGTGATAAAGTTAATTTCCAAAGTTAAGTTGACATATACTAAGACATGTAAAAGTCTGGCACATTGTAGGCACTTAACAAATATAAGTCCCATCCCTTTCCTCACCAGAAACATACCTTTCCTCATCATGGTTGCTTACCAATGAAAAGTTGATAGCAAAAGGCATGATTAATAATAATTATAGTAATGGCCAGTTAGTTTTTTAGTAATACCATGTAGGGCTCTATAAAATTGTACTGAGCTATTCACATAAATTATTTATAGGACTAAAGAATATAACAAGTGAAAGCACCTAGCATAATAAGTGACACTTAAAAACTGCTTAAAAGATGTTTTTATTTTAAATATTTGTTGATTTTCTTTTATAATTTCACTTATTTTTCTCTAGATATTTTCTGTTTTTTGTTCATGGTTTCATTATTCCAAGCAGGCAGTTGCCTTGAGGTATTTTCAAACAGTGTTGCTGTTTTCTCCATGTATTTACATTCAGTAGGAACTTTTACTTGATTATTTTGCTTTTTGCTAGATTTCATGGGCCCTGCGTGACCTGACCAGACTCTTGGCTTTATGCCCACCATGTCTCCTAGGGAAGATAAACCCTGTTTTCAGGTCACACTGCAAGTTAGCTGAAAACCTGTGCATTTTAATCAGGGATTATAGCTTAGCATTGACAGCACTGCATATTTCCCTCTTTATTTGTCTGTCAAAGATTGCACGTGTATGTTTGTTTTCTCTCAGCCTGTGTACAGTTGGATATTTAATTTAAAAAGATTGTTTGCTACACAATTTTATTATATGAATCTCACTTAAATTCATTGTAGTAATTTATTTTATTCCTTTATAAAGAGTCTTTTGTTAATCTTCAATGCCACAGACTTTCAGGTTGCTAAATGTTGACTCTTCAGCAAATTCTGATAGAAATTTTCCAACCATATTAAGATGCATATTAATCTTATTTTGCCTTTCAAACAATCAAGAACCCAAAGTGAACTGTAATTGTCAACTTTTTTCTACTTTTAAATTGTAACTCACTACCATTCTTTTTAATACTCACTGATATCCATCATAATTTTCCAAATGATAATATGCTCTGAAAAACTGACTGGTTTTTTTTTTTTTTGGTAATAGTTATACCTAACTTTTCTAGATTATGAATACCAAAAGTCTGCACACTATGAGCTAATAATTGCATTGAATGGAACTGAAAACAATAAAAGATCACATAATTCATTTTTCTTTGATAGGTCTATATTATTTTATACTGTCTTGTTCATGGGAAGATGAATGAAACTGACAATCAAAATGATAACAAAACTGATAATTAAATTCTAAATGTTCATCTCTGCACACTGATGTCAACTGATGGGACTATTAATACCTGAGAAAACTACATAAGCAGCTTTTTAACTCATGTCTATAAAATGAAAGAGGAATATAATAGGGTCAGAACCAATGGGAATGATTAAGAAAATATTTATGGCAGAATATTTATCTGAAGTAACAAAGACTTTTATGGATAGTTTTTAAAAAGTGTACAAACAACATTGAAATTTGTGTGCAAGATTGTTTAACAGTTTTCACTGTGCTATGGGGTTATTCTTTGATTTGAATTTCAATAGCCCTGGTTCTAATGATTCAAAATATATACATTTATAGCAATGCCTGATACATAGCAGTATTCCATATTTGTTAATTTCTAGGACAAGGAGTTAAAAGCTGGACAATGGGGTGGTAACATATTTCATTAAATATTGCTGTTACTTAAACAAGAGCATCAAAGACCATGTATATTTCTTTGCTAGGGCTGCCATAAGAAATTATCATAGTATGGGTGGCTTAAACAGAAATTTAATTCCTCAGAGTTCTGGAGATTAGGAAGTCTGAGATCAGGTATCAGCAGCATAGGTTTCTTCTAAAGACTTTCTTTTTGGCTTGTAAATGGTCATCTTCTTTTTCTGCCTTCATATGATCTTTTCTCTGTGTGCACGTATGCCCAATTCCATTTTAATAGAAACGTGTATTATAAGGAAGCTACAACTGAGGACATCATTGTTTAATGAAGCAGTTAAGTTTGCCAGTTGACTATTATGACCCATCATGTACTCTGTCACTATTTGGAAAAATGTATGCAATTAGTTTCCGCAATAAAGATTGTACACATTTCAATGAATAGCCATAACCATGACAGAAGTCTTATTCAAACTGGAGGACAATAGTGTAAAATTTATGGACAACAGGAAGGATATTTTCTTAAAAATACTAGAAAAAAAATCCTAGAAATTAATAAGAGTGTTGATACATTTTAGTACTAAAGAAATTTGTAAATGGAATTTTGTACATGTCATTATTTTCTAAAGTTTAAAAAAAAAAAACTTCGGCTGGTTTTAAGATTCCTTTAAATCATTTACTCGTATTTTCATCCTACTGGGAGAGTAGCAATAGTAATGATATTAACAATAATAATAATAATTTCTGACATTCACTACATGTTGGGACTATGCTAGGCCTTTTCCATGGATTACCATAGTACATGCTCATGGCAATCTTAGAGATTAACTACTTCAGTTATTCTCATTTTATGGATAAAGAGACTAAACTAAAACATATTGAGGTAAAATAATTGGCTCGAGGTCATACAGGTGAAAACTTGTAAAGCTTAGTTTCTTATTCGGGCATTCTGGCACTCTCAATACTTAACTGGATATTGTTAGGTCAATTGAAAAAAAAAAAAAACAACTATTCCATGCAGTGTTAAGTTTGACTTACGCAGCTAGTAGTAAACAGGTACTGGAAGAGAATCTTTGACTTTCTCATGTTCTTTTATATCCAGATTTGTTCAGAGTGGAAATTATCATGTACTCTTTAGTATGTAGGGCATGACTCCAGTTAATAACTGATTTCTTTCAATATGCTAAAGGGTTTGAAGTACTTGGACTCCATTCAAACCATTAATAGCCTCCAACTATAATAAACCCTGATGAGCTATGATTAACCTTTTCATTACAGTTTCATATATAGGATAAAAAGCAACTGCAGGAAAGCCATTAAGTGCAGTAATGAGTTATGCCAACAGGAAAGATTCAGCAACTCTCAGAATAAATTATTTCTCAAGTAGTCACTTTATTTCCCTAAAGATTGCTTGAAGCCCTGCATGGCATTAGTGAGTCAGCAGTTGTTTCTTTCACCTATAAGAACATGAGTGGAAGAGGTTACGGTTTCCTTTTGTTTTCTGCCAGCACATCCATTTTCAGTAAGAATTCTTTCTGGAATTAATGTGTCAGTGTTTTAGATAGATAGATATGTGTCTTGGTATCTGTCTGTCCTGGTGCAGGAAACTACAAGACCAGTTCTTCAGGAAAGTAAGCAATATGCCCATGTATTTGCACTTCATATTTATCTAGTTACCTATCACTCTGGGAAAAACATGCCTATAAAAATTTTATTTTGAAGATTACTTTCAATCTCTATAAAATACATTAAAATTTAATATAAATTTGACAGGAAGAGTAAGTTAGAATACAAATGAATGAACACTAGTTTGTTACTGATAGAATATTTAGACTTGAAACAATAAAATAGTGAAAAAAAGTCATCGTCTAAAAGTCAAGAAATTATAGTTTCACTGACAACTCTACTTTGACTCTTTCTCTTACTTTTTCTCTAGCTAAGTTTTTAAACGTTTTTCTTCCTTTTGATTCTAGTTATTCTCTGCTTTTGAGTGTGCAGTGGACTGAATGTGCCCTTCTCAAATTTGCATGTTGAAATTCTAATCCCCAACGTAATAGCGGGTGGGGCCTCTTGGAGGTGATTAGGGCATGAGGGTGATGTCCTCATGAATGGGATTAGTGCCCTTAAAAAAGAGACCCCAGAGGCTCCCTTGCCTCTTCTGCCATCTGAGGACAGAGCAAGAACCAAGTAGGGGGACCCTCGCCAAATACCAAATCTGCTGGCTTCTTGATCTTGGACTTCTCAAACTCTAGAACTGTGAGAAATAAATGTTTATTATTTATAAGCCACCCGATCTATGGTATCCTGTTATGGGAGCTTGAACAGATTAAGACAAATGGAAACAAGGGAAAACACAAGAAAACATGATTTCATTTACTCCTGAACCCAACCCCACATCCAATGCTTCATTTTGAGAAGTGTGCAGCATTGTCATGTGACCCATAGTACCTTATGAATTCCCTTTCAGTTAACTGCAAATAGCTTGCTTCCTATTTTCCTGAACTTGGTTTCAGAATTTCAACACTGGGAAGAATGCTAAGGAAGTTACTCAAAGAGATCAAAATGTCTTATTTTATCATCCATATCTGCACCAACACTTTTGGAGAAAGCCAAACAACAGAAATAAATTTTGTGTTTATTTAAAATATATGTCATTCAGTTTCAAAAAAATTATTTAGAAGCATGAATTCTGAATAACTTTTTTTATTTATTGTTTAAGCAGCCCATTGTTAAAAAGTTTTCTTTTATAAATCTATATCCTGCTCCCTTTAATTGACCCATTCTGTGGGCATTACTGCTGAACCTGAGATTAGTAGACCTGTGGATATTGCTTGTGTTTTATTTTGAGCTGTCTAAGGCAAATGCCACTTCTTGGAGTTCATATAGCTTTCATTTCAGCAACTAGGGAGTTGTTAAATAGAGAGTAACTGTGCAATGTATCTTACTAGTAGAAATAAGTTTATAGAGGTCTGAGCTAAATGTTTATGTTTTATTATGAAGACTCCCCAGGAACTCAAGCCACTATATTTACTTTTATAGCATAAGATAGTTTTGTTTGTATATTCCCCCCCCCCCCAGCTTGTGGATTGACAGATAATACATTTTGCATATCGTTTTAAAGACATATGAATTTGAAGCCTAAGCAACAGCAAAGACACATGTAAAAGTGGTACGTGAACTATAGGAAAGCCAGTGGAAACTGAGTGACTGAAACTTTCTCATATTCAAGAAATGTCCTCAAAAAAAAGAAATACCCGCCCCCCACCATGAATCTTAGTGTTAACCCTGAAAGCTGGTTTTCTGAATTCTTTTTTGCAAGGTATGTGATCTGCTTCTGTACTGCAGAAAAGGTCTGGACTTAGGTTCATGTTTCAAGACCATTTCCATGGTGCTTGAATGTACTTGTGCTGCTATCTAGACACTCAAGAGTTCATTAAAAAATTATGTGCAACAAAGCACCAAAGTGAAGAGGTGAAAAAAAAATCAGACATCATTTCAAGAAATGGGTCATCGCTCACAGTGGCATCTAACCAGAAATTAATTGTCCTATGAAAAAGAACAAAGCTGTTCCTAAGTCAAAATATTGAGTCTCGTGCTGGGTTATAATGTTATGCATTATTTATCTAAGTGGTATCTAGAAATGAAATAATTGTTTGCAAGATTCCACCATCACATACAGCCTAGTAGTTCTGACTCATTTCTCTGACTCATCAACCTTATACTGTTCTCTTTGAAGAAATAAAGGCAGAGTGACAGGATATTGACCATTAAAACAATTTTATGCAGTTGACTTTCCAATTAGAGCTCAATGAAATTTCTGATTTTAAAATGAATTTCTTATGATTTAACCAATGGACCGCACTCTACCTTAATGAATTCACCACAAATATATTTAAAAATATTCAAAAAAATAATTTCTAACACTGAATAATGAAGACATATTGAAACTTTTGGTTTAATATTATGATTTTAAGTTTAAAGGTATAATTAAATGCTATTGTTTCTGTAGAAATGCCTACAAGCTAAGTAGGTTTTAGCACCATATTCAATACATTAATAGAAGGTTCGTGATGGACTTGTTGCCAATATTTTTTTTTAAGATAGTGAAAAGAAAGTGTGTTCCTCAAAAGAAAATAAATATTTTTTTCTGTTTTTTTCGATGCTTTTTAGTTAGTACTATGCTCATAATTGCTTATTATGCCAGTGTGCCTTCCACATTAAGATAAAGACTAGTATTGTACATTTATAAGGATATTATTGCTCTCATTTGAAAAATTTTAAATTTTATTATATGATGTTACAAGTATATGTTATGCACAGAAGAACTCATATAGAATAGTAGCCTTTATTTAAAAAAATTTTAAGTGTGATGAAGAGAAAAATGAAAGAAAAAAGATGTCAATTATTCATCCTCAAGCTGCTGTTATTTAAAGTGATTCTAATAATTCTGAAAATGATTACATTTCACCCTTAAGAAAGGTACATTCTGCTATCATCCTACCTTATAACCTTTCCTGTTGAAATAGACTAAATTAGGCAAAACCTGTATCCATAAGAAGGAAACTCAAAAATTTAACCTTTTTTTTTTTCATTTTAAAGCAAGATGTGCTAACACCTTAACATATCTTCTTTTAAGTTTCAGTTTGCATAAATGGAAAAATAATAAAATTTTAGGTAATTTATTATATTCATTCAGCATATATTTACTGTGCCCTGTGTACTACTCTAACACATATGATATATTAGATAAAATACACAAAAATCTCTGCCTGATGGAGCTTACATTCTTTTGCTCTATCGTTTGCTCTTTTGCTCTATCTTAATGAGATCAAAATGGAGAATCTAGACAAGGTAAAATTTACCTATCATCAAACACTATTAGATGAACAAAAGGGCTCGTGATAGTCATACAGTCAGTATTTAGGAGGAATCATGGGAATTTATCATTACACACACACACACACATGCATTTAACATACACAGATATGCATATGTGCATATATACATCTTTGTGTGCATTTATTATTTTACATACATATGTCTATATGCTTACTTATTTTAAGGCTACTGTAGCCTTTTAAACATTATATGATCCTTGAAAGGAACATATTTTTAATTAATAAAAAACATTATGCAAAATAAAAACTATTACCAAGATATTGATACCCTATTAGATATGTTTCACTTACTAGTTGATATTTATTTAAAGGATACAATATATTTAGTGGAAGATTATCTGAAAAAAATCAATACTATCCCTTTTCCTAAAATCTGATAAAATGTGATACAACCTTACCGATTGACTTACATACTCAAACTCTGTTTTTTCATCAATTGTTTTAAGCCCACCAGAGCAAATGTTGCAAAACACTATTCATTTTTTCCCTAGATAATTTTAAATCTAAAACCAGAAAATACAGGATGCTAAAATTGGATCATTTTTATAGAATTATGAATATAATCATTTTATGCTGAGGATAATTAACTCCTGGGCATGTGTTACTAGTTATCCTTGGCTGCAAAAGCCATTTGTAATTTTTCTTTGCTAAGCTCATATTTCTCTTTATATTCAAGAAATAAAAGCTTCATGGAATTAGATGAGCACTGAGATCCTCAGCAGAAAACTACTTTCAAGTAAAGAAGTTCACCATTATCTGGCCTTCCCTATGTTTATTATATCAAGTACCTATGAAGGATGTACAGACTACTTACATAAAATCTACTATGAAGATAAAATTCGTTGCTAACCTGGATTATAGGATTAATAGTAATGTTGGGTCCAGTTATAAATCACAAAGTGGTGTGTAAGTACATCATGAAGGGGAGTTTGAGATGAAGGGGTTCTATTTTTTAAAGAGAAGACTTGTTTCATAATAATGAGAGCATAGATTTTGATGAGATACTATACTGATTTCAGATCCTAACTCCATATTTACTATTTGTGTGGCCTGAGCAAGTTATTGAATCCCTTTGAGCCCTGTGTCCTCATTAATAAAATATGGATAATAATCTCAACTTTGCAGAGTTGTTTTGAGGACTCAATAAGAATTTACTACAGTATTGTTTTATCCCTGAGGTAACTATTATGTCAGGTGTAGTCAAGTTTTGTTGAAAATTATAATCTTCCTTTTCTAAAGGAAATAGGGAAAGTATAAGGACAAGGAGGAATTTCTGGTGCTAATGATGGATAAGTTGATGGGTCAGCTGTCAGGATAGATTATGATGGTGGCATTTGCTTTGTTCTACACTATCTTTAAGATTTGTGACATGAGGCATTTACTCTTAGGAAACAGAAGAACGTGGAGTTGAGGTTAGAGCTATCCCAGTTTTTTTAGAATAATAGCATCTTTTTGACCCAATTAACCTAGAAAATGTCAGAGTTAGCTTGAATTCAAAAATCAAGTTCTTGATATCTAAATTCACTAATAAATTTTGAGATAACTCAATTTTAGTTTTCTGTTGCCATGTAAAAAATTGCCACAAGCATGGTGGCTTAAAAAAATATACATTTAATATCTCCCAGTTACCATGAGTTAGGCGTGTGGATACCACTTAGTCGATTGCTCTTCACCAGTTCTCACAATGCTGCAGTTAAGGTGTCGGTTAGGGCTACAGTCTCATCTGAAGCTCAGATCCTCTTCTGAGTTAATGTGGTTGTGGCAGAAATCAGTTCCTTGCAGTTATAGAACTGAGGTCCTCAGATCCTAAGGCTACCCCTTCAATAGGAAGGTGACAACATACTTGTTTCTTTCCCCTTGGAGAGCAGGAGAATTTGATACTTCACCTTCATTGATCTCACTTGATTAAGTGAGGCTCATCTAGGATAATCTCTTTGATGATCTCAAAGTCAGTGATTAGAAACTTTAATTATACATGCAAAAATCCCACTAGCTTTGCTATGTAACTAGAATTGCCAGATAAAATACAGGGCACCCAGTTAAAATTGAATTTTGGATAACTAGCAAAGACTAACAGTTTGTTTTTTTTTCTTTTTTTTTCTTTATTTTCCTAAATGCATTTTGTCCTCCTAAATTTCCAGTCCAAACCCTCATAATAAGCACACTGCTTACCTTCTGGATAACCTCCAATCTCTCCATGTTTCTAGTCCATGAGTCAAAAACTTTAAGTTAGGACCAAATCTAGGTGTTTTGTTTAGTAGTCTCTCTTTGTCTCTTCCTCCCTCTCTCACTCCCTCTGTCCATCCCTCTCCTTTTCTTTTTCTTTTCTCACTTAGGCCAAGCCTACTCTCTCTAGATGTTATGGGCCCTGCTTGCTACTGTTTTATACCCATTCCTCTAATTTCTTTTATTTCATTTCTTCTACCAGAAGACATTTCAATTGTGATCCTTATTTCAGTTCACTGACCATGTCTTGGTTTTACTGGCCTCTTATACAGACAGGTCAACATGATTACTTATGTTGACATCAACAGTCCTCCAAACCTTAAGCCCCTTCTTTCTTTGATGTTCTCTGGTGCCTCTTTCTGCTTTTCAGTGCCCCAATTTCTATCACCTACTATGCATAAAGTATCCTAACTCCACATGTAGTTTCAATGACTTTGTGACCCAGTAGTCTGTGCATTGCTATCAGTGATAATATCTGTCTTTCTTGTCAAGCATATGCACCATGAGTCTAACCTAACCATTTTTATTTCACCTATTACTCTCTCCTGAGAACAGTCCAGCTTCAATAACTTTGACTTCCCAATTTTCAGACTTAAAACTAGTTCTCATTTTGTTACCTATCTTCTCTCCTTCTTTTCTAAGAGAGAGAAGTATTATCTATCCTCATCTCCCAGGCTAATCCTCTTTCTGAACTCTCTTATTTGCTCTAATATGGTTTGAGTATTAGAAAAAATGCTTTTCAAATACTGCCTGTCAAATATCTGGCTCAAATTTAAAATTCTCCTGATGTACCTTAACTGATCTTAACTCCATGTTTTGGTCTGAAACCATGCATTTGTCTGAGAGAAGTTCTTTGTGATTTTTGCTTCTACAATGTTGCTTTTTAAAATCTCCAGTTGGGCGACAACCCCTTTGTCACATCCAGTGATCCTGTGTCTTTTATGTAATCTCCACTCCTGGTCTGTAATCAATTCCTAGACAAGGACGTGGTCTTATTTATGTTTTTATTCTCAGTACACAATCCTTGATGCTTATTTGGATTTACTGAGTGATTGTGGAAGAAACAAATGCCAAGTTGTTTTATATACTAATACTAAAATGCATTATTCCTTACATGTTTGTGTGTTTGATTCAGAGTATTGGTATTTGTTTCCAAATGAATATATGTGTTGCTCAGCATGATGTGACAGATCAGGAGAGATCCTGGTTATGGAACATCTATGCATAATAATAATTTAATTAATTTAAATGATTAATTATTTAATAATAACAATAATTAATAACATTTGGCAAATTTTCATGATCCAGGCTATGGTCTAAGTGAGAAGATGGCAAACCATAGCACAGGTGCCAAATCCAACTGTTTTTGTACATCCCATGAGATAAGAATGTTTTTCAAATTACTGAAAAAAAATCACAAAAAAATAATATTTTGTGACAACTACTTAAATTTTAGTTTCCATAAATTGTTTTAATTTTATCAATAAAATATTTGTAACTTTTTTCTCTCTTTTTCAGTAAGTAGTTACATAAAATATTTGTTTGCCTCTTGGCCCACAAACTATAAAATATTTAGAGAAAAAGTTTACTGACTTCCACTCTATATACTTGACATTCTAAAACAGTGTCTGTGACTCACACTGATACTGTTAATAGTAGTTTGAATGGAATCTTAGCTCAAGTTGAGTGTTTCAAAATTCTTTAACTTTAGTATTCACTTGAAGTGACAGATTTTTATTGTCTTCATACATGATAATGCATAGTCTGTTGAGAAAACACTGACTTTGTTCCCCCCATGTATCTGTAAATTTTCTCCAAAGTAGTGGATACTATTTTCTGGTGACCTTTGCCTTTTTTAAAAAAAAATTAGTTTCAAGTATACAGTACATTGGTTAGACATCTATATAGTTCATAAAATAATCCCTCCAATTTCTCCCTCCCTCCCCTGACTCTCCACCTAGCCAACATATTAATGCTAACTGCATTCCTTCTGCCATGCTCCCCATCCCTGTGACCATCTATCAAGGGTTCTCAGAGTGTCAGAGCAGTCTAAGGCACCAGACCTTTGCCTTTTGAATGAATGCCAGGTCTGCTGCTCCACCCTTGCCAGCTCCTGCCCTTGGCTCGTGCTCAGGCTTGGAGGTAGCTGGAAGGGAAACTGCTGAGCTGGGGGATTGGCACAGCTGCTGGTGCAGCTTCAGATCCTTAATGCTGCAGTTTCACATCAGTATATCTCAACACTTCATAACTGTCAGCTATAAAGTTCTGCAGCTGTCTTTGTCAATTTTGTCTATACTCTCTCAGTTTCCTGGGGAGGTCAATCGGTGTGACACCAAGACATATTTTTTTTTTCAATCACTCTCTGAAACTCTGTTTCTTTTTAGCTAAAGGCAGGCAACATGTTCTTACTCTTCTTAGGTTCCAGAAGTTCTGCTCCTCTTCAGAGACACCATCTCAGTATTTGGGATTGATCATGACCAAACTCTCTTTGCGTTTAACTATAGACAGGGAAGCTTACTGAGAGCTAGATTCAAAGACCCCTAATGTCTCTCACAGAGCTTCAAATATAGTATTTCCAAATAAGTCACAGTTGCTAATAACGTCATAAGAATTAATCAAAATTTAAATGTAGACTGAACATATATGCTAACTCTGGCTTTTAACAAGGGCTTGTGATGTTGATGGTTTGAAAACTAAGTAATTAAATAGGTAATTTTCAATGAATGAGTGAACACATGAATTAAAAAAAATATTCGACTATGAGAAAGCCAATTTTATTACCAAAGATTTTTAATTTTTCGTTATTTAAACCACTATATTCTTTCACAAATATTGATTCACCTTTTGAGGTCCTCAGAGAAAGTAGGTTTGAAGCTTTATGTATGAACAACATATACTTTAAAATAGTTGATTGATATGACAAATAAGTTTACAGGTAACAAGAATATCATAATTTATATTCTGTTTCCACAGGTGTTATTATAGTGTAATGTTTGTCAAGACTGAATACTTGGGTTTCAATCTTAAGTATTTTCCACTAAGAATCAACTCATCTTTTTTTCTTCTTCTTCTTAGAATAGGTGTAGGTCATATTTATTACTCCTCAAGAAAAGGTGATTCAGCTCCAATGTTAAGTGTGATATTTTTAAGACTAGCTGCCTGCTCAGAGTCAGAAGTGCCCCTTCTTTCCAATGCTGTTTCTAATGGTTCAGGATGATGGCAGACTGCTTTCTCCAAGAGTACCTCACAAAACTATTGAATTGCACAGAATTTCTATAGAGATGGTGTATTTCTCAAGTACAACCCTTTTTCTACAGATTTAAATTTAGCTATAGATTTATGGATTTAAATCTCTCTTTGAAATACTGTTAGGATATTTCATATTTAAAAAACTTCATATCTTTCATTTATTTGGCAATTTGATCTCCTTAGACTCAGTTTTGGCCTGGGTGCAGCTTTCCGGGTGTAGCCATTTTTGCTTCTCTTGTCCTTATCCTGTTATTTCCGCTGTCAATAGAGCTATTTCTGTTCCTCTTCCTCTTCTCACATCAGGTCAGCCTTTAAACACCCTCAAAAACTATCATGGTAAATGTTTGGTTATTGTAACTTTGAGAAACAAGACCTCATTCCTACTTAATTTTTAAATAACCAGATAGATTAAAATTTTTTAAAACTAGTTTTAATCCATGTATTTTAGAATCATTAACATTTGTACATTTCGTATGTGTCTGTAACTGTATGATTTATATTTTATTAAATATTAACTTCTTTAAATCTTTCAAACTTTTGTTGTAAGGGAGGTACTATTACCAACCCTATTTTATATATACTGGAACAGGGTAGAGCTTGGGTTAAAGCAATTTCTACATTTCTCAACTATCACACCCTACTGGTCAGACAATCTTCTGATGATGTATCACAAAACTATTTTAAATTCTCAGAACTTTTTTTAAATTTTCTTCAAGAGAGGTTAGGTACTCTCCCAAAGGCCCACCTAAGTTGGATTTCAAATTCTTCGTACCATTGTTTTATTGTTCTGAAAGAGAATGGAGAAGTAAAATAAGAACTAAAGAGATTTGCTTTTTTTCTCCTTTTCATATCTCCAGGTGATTCCTGTGTTTGCCTATGTTTTCAAGAAGTAAGACTATCTCATATTTATGCCTGCTTATGATAGATGAAATAAAGAATTTGAGACTCATTTTTTCCCCTGACACTGACTCCTTGCATTCTTTTGTTTCTGACTGCTATTGCTTTTGTATAATTTTCTTTTATCAGGACTTTCACTAATAAAATACCATTTGCAGACTCATTTTTTGGATGTGCTATAATTTAATCCTTGAAGTTCTCTAATTTTATAAACAGAACCCAAGTCCTTAAGTAACATTAACATTTTAATTTTCTTTCTGCAACTCCCAGCACCAAGTACAGCAGCTGGTCCACAGTACGTTCTCAGAAATGTTGATTTTGAATCAACACATGCACACACACACACACACACACACACACACACACACACACATATATATATATAAACACATATATATTTTTATGTGCATATTATTTGTATCCCATTTTGCTCACTAGATTATAAATTCACTGAAGAATTTATGCTGACATTTAAGTGAGAACAGGACAACAATTAAATGTAATTTGGCAACAGTTAATTTTGAACTACCAAACTGCAGCCCTTTTTTCATCATGAGTATAAGCTCCCCCCAAAATACTATGCAACATTTTTTTTGTATTTCAGTACATTTTATACCCAGAGCATTTTGGAGTCTTGTTTGTTGTCTTTGTTTGCTTATGCAGATGGAGACATTACTCTCTCCAGAGCACATGACCAGCTAACTTTGCACACACTGAATATTTTACAATTTGTCACAAAGTTTCTGGGGGAACATGTGAATTCCTATGTTCATTGCTGCATTCTTTAAAATAGCCAAGATATGGAGGCAACCTGCATGTCCATCAATGGATAAATGGATAGTGGTAGTATGTATATACATGGAAATATTAATCACAAAAAAGAATGAAATCTTTCCATCTGCAACAATATGGATGGAACTAGAGGGTATTGTGTAGAGTGGAGTAAATCAGACTGAGAAAAACAAATGTCATATGATTTTACTTACATGTGGAATTTATAGAACAAAATAAACAAAACAGACACAACTCATAGATACAGAAAACATTTTGATGGCTACCAGATAGGAAGAAGATTGAAAGGGAGTAGGTGAAAAAGATGAAGACATTAAGAAGTACAAATTGGTAGTTACAAAACTTTCATGAGGATGTAAAGTATAGCATAAGGAATAATTTTGTAATAGCTACATACAGTGTTAGATGGGTACTAGATTTATAAGGGTGATCACTTTGTAAGTAACATAATGTCTGATTACTATGTTGTACACCTGAAATTAATATAATAGCATATGCTAACAGTAATTTAAAAGCAAAACAATTTTTAAAGATTACTTTCTCCCAGAATATAGATAGAGGGTCACAGTAAGCTTTTAAGAAGTATCCTGTGGATGAATTTCTTATTTAATACATTATATCATAGACAATTTGTAAAAGTAGCACAAGTATCTTGAAGCCTATAGTGAGAACTGACACTGCTATTGACTTAGGATTTTCTTATGGTAAAGTGGTTTAGGAAAGCAGAGAGGGAGATAATTCTATCATTAGAATGAGGGTATGGGCTTATAAGGTGAACTTGATCCATGTTGGAAGGAGTAACTAAATGATAACTTGTAGAAACAGAATAGGGACCAAAAGAATTTCATAGATTGCACTGCATTGTTTTGAGTATCTGATAATCACATTAAATAAAATAGACCACATTAAGGTGACAGTGAAGAGAGTCTACTTTTGAGCTACTGAATTAAACAGATACAGGGATGTTCTCCAAATCTTCACACACACACACACACACACACACACACACACACACACACACACACAAATTAGACTCCAGCAAAACGCCGCCTTTTTCTTTCTAATTAATATCCAATGCAACCTATTTTTAAACAGTACAGAGAAAAATTTCCATTTTGGCTTTATCTATGTACTGGTGTAATTACTCAATGACTAATTTGCAATCGGGAAGACATTATTGGGTGTTTATCTTTTTATTTACTTCTGGTGTAGATACATTAACACTAGCAATATTCAATTAAGATACACGTAAGTATTTATCTAGTGCCAGCTCTGAGTCTGATACTGTAGATTTCGCAGTGAACCAACAGATGTAATTTTTGCCTTTGTGGAGCTTATATTTTAGTGAGATCTTTTATTTGCATTTTCCTTTTAAAATTTAAAGAGCTTCTGCTCTGTTTTTTTTCCCCCATCTATTATAATTCTCATAAAGAATGGCTGGGAAAGGCATTACTAGTAATACTTTTTACAGAGAAAAAAAACAAAACTTAGTTAAGTGATTTCCCCCAAATCATACATGTGGCACAAAATACAGTATTTCTCACTAATCTTAAATAATTCTAAATAATAATTCTAAATAATAATAAACTAATTTTGAATAATGCAAACTTTTTCTGCCTTAAAGTCTTACTATGTGGTGCTTTTATTTGCATGTTAAAATAGAATATGATACTTGAAAGTGAGTATCTAATGAATGATTCTTCTTCTTTGTATAATCTACATGTGGCCTATAGCTCAGCGATGACCAAACCTAAAACAAATAAATGATCAACTACTTCCTTTAGAAATAAGATAGTGATTTTTGTCTGTTAATCATCAGGATTTATTCTACTAATAAACATAATTAAGTGATTCTATCTAGCCACTTCAATCTTGTGTGTCCACCTGAATGTAGCAGATTGTGGTGGACTGAATATCAGCTGGCTTTGAAACATGAGAATCTGAAGATGAATTCATATTCCCTTGCTCTTAGGGACTTAAATAATACAAAAATTTCTCTAAATATTAATTGCGACAACATAATGTGTAATCGTTTCCTAATGGAAACTGTATAAGAGCAGAGACTCCATATGTCTGTGATTGCATTCTTAGTGCCTAAACTAGTGCCTGGAACAAAATAATTGTTTAGTAATTACTTATTAAATAAACAGTAGATCCAGCAAAGGCTATAATAGAGGTATGCACAAGATTTATTCACTTGGTCTCAGGATGATTTGGAAAATTAGCCAATAGGGGAAAAGCTTTCATCTGTAGCAGTAACAATTATTAGGATTTTGCCAGGTATACGAGAACAGTGAGGAAAGATAAAATTTGTAAAAAAGGTAGATATGAGATAGCATTCCATGGTCTGTCAATATGGCAATTTTAAAGTTCTTGTGTAGGTCAATGGATACAAAAGAGGGTTTTTAAAAAAAATTTAAAG
The DNA here is from genome assembly GCA_028627145.1 of Eidolon dupreanum. Lineage (NCBI taxonomy): Eukaryota > Metazoa > Chordata > Mammalia > Chiroptera > Pteropodidae > Eidolon > Eidolon dupreanum. The sequence continues at coordinate 24,488,258 of CM053513.1, forward strand.
CATACATGTATTACAGCACTTGATTTTTTCCTTCTTTTTGAAGTACATCCCTTAGAAATCTCAATAGTGAGGTCTGTTGATAGTAAATTCTTTTTCTTTTATTGTTGTTTAAAAACACCTTTGTTTCAACTGAGTTTTTGAATGATAATCTGGCCATATATAAAATTCAAAATAACTGTTATTTTTCTCTAATTATTTGGACAATATTACTCTATTGTCTTCTGGCTTTCATTGTTATTTTTAAGAAGTCATTGTAAGGCTAAATTTTATTTCTTTTTCGTTAATATGTAATTTCCATGTGAAAAGTCTCAAATATATTTTCCAGTTTTGTAATATCCTCTTTAGTTGAATTTATAATATATGGATGCTAATATTACTATTGCAGACCTTCACCTCCTTTTACCTTTATTGTATTTTTTCCTTTATATATTCATTTCTGATTCCTTTCGGAGAGATCTTTAGTTCACTAATTTGTTCTTTGAATCAATTTGGCCATTTATCACATATATTGAACTCTATTTTTCAGCAATTATATTTTACCACATTTAATATTCCCACCCAGTTATTTAAAACTGTTTATTCTTTCTTCATGTCACTAAGAGTCTTCTTTGAAGTTATTAATTATACTTCCTCTAATTTCTTGATTTTACTATTCAATTAATTTTGTTTCTTCTAGTATGGGTTATTTAATTTCTTTTTAGGAGCTGAAATCCTCAGATAACTTATTTTTTGCTTCAAGGTCATTGTCCTGTGAGAATGTTGGCTAATTCTCAGTCTTGCCCTTCCTTTGAATCTTAAAAACATTCTCTTTCTCTTCTTCTTGTCTTCAAGTAAGGTAAGCTAGCCATATTTGGATTTTGCCAGTAAATAGTATATGAAAATTGTCACTGGGCTCACAATTCTTCACTGGAAACTGATTGACTTGCCTTCACAGATGATAAATTAATGCTATAGAATGGTGAAGTAGAGATCCATAAAGAGATATAATACATAAATAATATGTACCAGTAAATATATTCTAGCTATATACATATTACATAGAATTGAAATGTGCTCTGCTATAGGACACACAATAGTTAGTAGGCTTAGCCTCAAGGAGGCTACATTTTGAAATTTATCTATGTTAACTGATCATATAGATTATTCTCCAAGATCAAAAGCTGCTCTCTGGAAATATTTTATTTAGTTTAGCTAGTTACTGAGTATAGAACTAGTTATAAGTATTTAGCTAGTTTATGAATATATTGTTTGAAATGCTCTTTTTTAAACTAACCAATTGGAACAGTAGTAATTTTTGTAGGACCTTATGTTGCTCTTCAGATTACACAATAAAAGTGATCGAAATATACATGAAATTTTATTATAATAGAAACTTGAATATTTTGAAGTAAAATTGAATGTTTTGAAGTAAAAATTTCTAGATGGCACATGACAGCTATAAAATGTTAATACTGCAGGCTCTGAAAACTGATTGAGTTCGAACCTTGGAACCACTTCTCATTAGCTATGAGGCAATAGAGAAGTTAGTTAACTTATTTGAGTCTCAATTTTCCCACTAATAAAATAAATATAGAGTTTTATGATTATAAAGTAAGATAATGCATAGGAAGTTTTCAGAAGAGTGCCTGCTTCTAGTAAATGTTCAATTAATATAAGTTGTTTGTAGTATGTCCATATAAGGCTTTCAGCAGTACATTTCTTTTTCTGTTTCCTAGAGGTGATTTTAATTGAACTTTTAGAGAGTTTGGAAATTGTATAATCATAAAGTTTTAGTGCTTAAAAGAAATATATATTTTATCATACCTAATTAAGTATTTTTTACATATGGAAACTGAAACACAGTAAAGTGAAATATTTACCCAAGATTTCATAGTTAAAACCAGATCTTATGCTTGTGTAAAGAACCTCTGTCCTTCCATCAGTTTTTATTCAGTGAAATCTCTACTATATAAGCTGTTGGTAACCACAAATATTTGATACAGTAATGTGAAAATATTTGAAAGAATTGGATGTGGATATTCTGAAATATAAGTGTGGCAAGATATTGAGACATGAACCAGTAAGTTTTTTTTTTCTCCATCTTAACCCTCCATTTAGGTTTTGACCTAAAAATGAATTTATTAAGTTTTCTACATACATCAGAATGGGGCCTAAATGCACATTCAATAGAAATAGTAAAAAAATTAAATCAGAACTTTTTGTGCGCCTGATTCTATGCCTATGAAAATACAAAGGACAATTCTTATAAGGTGCAGAGTCTGGTTAAAGAAACAAATTTACCTAGGAAGAAAAAAAATATTATAAACAAGATGAAGTTTCAAAGTACCTGAGGCTTAGAAGCACTAAATTAAAATATTTGGAATGATTGGAATATGAAAGAAATAAGAATGGATTGATCAGTGGACTCCTTAATTTTTAGGACTTCGTGTAAGATGCTTTAACTACCGTGGAGGTTAATGTAGATTAAGTTTTGAGGTATGACCTCTCTCGGTCCTCTGAGAATTAGATGACTTCTACTCATGTTTCACTCAGAAACTTTCCACCAGTTTTCTCTAATTTTGAAGGTTTGCATTATTCATGATGGTGATCTTTCTGTTATTCAGGAAAAAAGAACAGGTCAGGTCTACCAGTCTAGCACTTCCCCTATCTCTAACATGATGGGACACACTAATATGGATAAGCATAAGAAAAATAAATCCTTTTATATTGGATGGAATTTAGGTAGTTGGCCCAGAAAAGAGGATGCATGTGTTTTCCAAATGCTACTGTTTTCTAAAGGATAAAGATGAAACGGATGTTTTTCCACCACCACCTACTGCTACTTTGATAATATTCTTTGAAGCACCAGATGGTAGAATACAAAGTTACTCTTCCATAGCTCTTTTGGTTGAACAGTTATTTATAGGCCAATGAAATCCATTTATTCACCTTTATTACAGCTTTTTATCCTTACAGACAGTAAATACAGATAACACGATCCTGATAAGTCCATGAAATTTACACAACTGATAAGCTGAAGAGTATGGGAGTATTTATTAGATGTTTGCCTAGTAGTTCATTACTTTCTCCAAAGAGCAAAGGAATACAGAAACTTTATTACAAAAGTTATGTCTTATGCCTTAATAATTGCACTTGTGTAAACAGCAGGAGGTACTCAATATATTAAATCATTTATATGAGTTTACTGTTTTCTGGTTGCTTTCTCTTATTTTTTAGATATATTATTACAATGAATTACCTATAATGTGTTGATTAAACTTGTATGTCTGTTTACGACAGTAGTAATAATAATAATAACAATAATAATAATAATAATAATACATGTATGTGTGTTTATTGACAAGTAATTTTCTGCAGACTTTTGCTATTTCTGGTTGTTCATCAGCTCATCCTTACATTATTCTATTCTTTGCCAACATTTGAACAGCAGCCATGAGGAGAATTATTCTTCATACTTGAATTACTCTTAAATTCTCAGTAACCTAGTAAGTGCTGAGGGGACTTGTATCTTTTCTGGACAAACAGACTCATAGAGCCTTTTTGTTTTCAGTTTCGAAGTGGAAGTTCACAATGAAAATGTGAAGCTGAAATGATTATTATAAATTTTAGCCCATTCTTTGAACCCACACTCATTTAAAGCTAAGCATAATTTGAGTATTGAGACATAATATGCAAAAATTTTACACAAGTGCATTGTCTTTTTTCATATGTTATAATGATGACTTATCTTGACCTCATGGTTTAGAACAGTGCTTCTCGAACATGAAAGTGTATATGCATGACAGATCACTTTAAAATGCAGATTCTGTTTCATCGAGTCTCTAGAGGGTCTGTAGTTTCTACGGTTATAACTGAGATCAGATGCTGCCTGTCTTTAACAGCTCATGTGTAGCAAGATTTTAGAATTTACAATGGATTATCACACAATTCAACTCAGCACTACAAAATTTTGTGATGGAGAAATCTCCAACTTTTATAATTTGCCTGAATTTATACTATGAATAAAATTTGGGTCAGGGCTCTGATCCAGATTTGCTGACGTTATACTAAAAATTCTTCCCATCACAAACAATACTGGTTCTCAGTGACCACTGGTTATCAGATCCACCTGGGAGGTACTGATTCTTTTTGTTTGGGGTGGGTCTGGGCATAAGTATTTTTTTTAAAAGGACTTGCAGTTTATTCTAATGTTCAACTACATTAAGAACCATGTGAAAGATAAAAGTTTGGGATAAAATATATATTTTTCCAAATCTAACCATGGATTAGAGAAGTATTTCTAACTTAAGCAATATTAGCATCCATCGGAGGGTTAGTTAAAACACAGATTGCAGGGCCCAAACCTCAAGAGTTTCTGTTTCAGCCAGGTACAATCTCCCAGTTGCTGCTATTGTTGCTAGTGCAGGGACCATACTTTAAGAACCGTCGGGTTAGGCCGAAGTGATGATGACTCACAAAGACTTTTAAATGTTAATTAATTAACCTCTACATCTGATTTTTATAGTTTCTTAATATACAACCAACATGATTTATTCAGGGTCCATACTGTAGAAACTTTCTAATGAATCATTTTCCAACAAAAATAACATGACAAGAAGAATGCTATGCAAAGAAAATGTTTGCCGCAGAATGTGTCTTTGTCACTGCAATAGCACTAGATGTCATATGGGAAATTTCAAGGCACTACTCTTTTATATCTCCACATATTTAAAGAATTAAATCCATGAACCAGAGTAAAGGAAAATTATAGGTCTTACAAACATTTTTTCTCTCAAATACTTATTTCAATCATTTAAATGATTTCAACAGTGCCTTCATCATTACCTTCAAGAAGTTAATCTCATTCTCGAGACACTAATAATGAAATTTCAAATCATTCAAATTCACAGAAAGCAGTAGAATTTCTCATACTTTAAAAAATTGATTATAAAAGAAAATTATTGTATCTTTTACAAATATAAAAACTCTCATTAACTTTTTTCCCCTCAGAAAAGGGCTTAAAATATAAATGACACAGAATGAATCTTATTTTTGTAGGAAATTTTGATTTCTGGTCTTTTTTTTTTTTCTAGATGCAGTAGAGGGTACCTAATGGCAAAACAAACAAATAAACAAACAAACCCACAAAGAATTGTATTCCACAGTAACATGAATGTTAGTTAAACGAGATATCATATTGGTGTTAATGACTAAAATAGACATTCAGCTCCAAATTCCTTTCTCTGAAATGAGAGCATGTTTTGGTGTCATCGATATTAGAGTCAAATCTCAGCCTCTTACTAGATATTTGAGATTGGACAGTTTGTGTAACCTTTTACATCGGTGGAATTATATACTCATAAAGATTGCTGTGTACATCAATAAAATGACATGAATAAAGCACACAATATTACTTAACACACAATAGTTGTTCAATAAATGATAGTATTCCTTCTCATAAAAGGTCATCAAACTTCAACTTGAACATATGTATCATTGAGCTACTCATTATCTTACAATCCCATTCTATTTTTTGTGTAGTGTTCAAACTAAAAGAGTTCATTTTTGTGCCTCCACATACTTCATATAAGCAACTACAATATGTTAAGGAATTAAAAAGATGAAACCTTTCATCAATAACTTAATTATTTTGCAATTGAATCTGGCCCTAGACAACCTTAGAGAAGCAGTACAATTAAATAAAATATGCAATTACCGATGAACTGTAAGAAATATGAAGAACTTAATATAGACAAATTTTTCTTAATTTTGGCAATAAGAAGTCATTGAAAATATTGGCATAGATTTCAAATCCTAGGACATTTTATTTAGTTCTCATTCTCCTTGACTCCTTGCTTGCATATTTTACTTATTACAGTTGGGAGAGCCTAGCTTATATTGCATAATAAACAACACAAAAACCTCACTAGCTTAAATAAACAAAGACATAATTGTCACACTAGATGTCCAATGAGGTACAGCCAGAAAATCTGATCTATGACACTGTTACTCCTTGATCTTAACAGGTAGAACTGAACTTTCTGGAATATTGCCAGTGACTGTGACATACTTTAACTTTTAAATCATCCACCTGGAAGTGACAAAAGTTACTTCTGTTTATATTTTATTGGCCAAATTAAGTTACGTGCCCATCTCTAAATTAAGTGGGGAGGAGCAGGAGATGAGTAGTAAGAGCAATCTTGCCATTTGAACAGGAGAGAACCCAAAATTTGTGAACAGCCCAAATAACTTTCAGAGTATTGTTTGTTAACTCTACCTCTGAGAACACCTCCCTGTGCTCTCCTTTTGTAATATTGAATTATGTTGGTTCCTTTTCATTGCTATAAACTCTCTTCTGTTAGTTTCTTTTATTCCTTCTTTCTCTATGTGTTGACCTTTCTTATGAGTGTTTACTTGGCTGGTTTGTGCATTTTGCCTGTTTTCTCTCATAACTTTATCTACCCATAAAACTTTAATTATCAAAACTATGTTAATAATTTCTACACCAAAAACTTTCTGTTTTCTGAGTTCCAGACCTAATTTTCGTTTTTTGAAATATCTTGGCACTTCTGTTGTCCTATTCTTCCAAGAGTTGAGTCACCCAGTAATTTTAACATACACTTTCTTGCAATCTATCCATTTACTTTGTATTCATTTATTTTTGTATTGTTTTATAATCAGTCTTTCTTTCACAATATCCCTACTCAAAGATTTTATCACTAAAATAAAGTCCATTATCCCCTTCCCTTTGTTTCTACTTGCCAGGAAAAACAATAACAACAAAAAAGACAATACTACATCAATTCAACTGTTTTCCTCTTTTGTTTCTATATCAGGAATGTTGGGTAATACTGGTAACATTTATTTAATTACACAGAATAACTTCACTGTAAATTTATAGTTATCAACTTCATATTGGCCTTCATTGTTCACTAACAACCTTTATTCTGTACATACCATGCTTAAACAATTCTTTCTCTCATTTTCCAGAATAATTTAAAACTTTCATTACCTTCTTCAATGCTGTAACCCATATTTACCATTAGTTTTAGAAGTTAATATAGTATCCTCCTTTATAGACAAAGTAAAGATCACCAAGAACAAAATTCTTCAATTTCCAAGGCCCTATATTTCCTATTTAACTGCATATTTTCATGTCTCCTATTCCCTTGTCCTAGAGTAACATTCACCTTTCGTTTGGTGGAGGACCAATTCTTTCCACTATCCTTTGCATTCCACTTTCTCCCACATATTTTGTGACCCACTCGCCATCCTTCTTTTCTTCTCTCAATTATGTTTTTAAACTCTACAAGAATTTTCCCCACCATTAGAACACATGTATGCTTAGGTGTTCCTCATAGTTTTCTTTTGTCTTTTTCCTTTTATATAGTGATTTTTCCACACCCCCTACCTTTACTGAGGTATAATTGATAAATAAAATTGTATATATTTAAAATTATACAGTGATGATATATCTATACTCTGTGAAATCATTACCACAATAATGGTTAATTAACATATATTTCACCTCACATTACCTTTATTTTTATTGTTGAGAGTCTTAAGATCTACCTTTATAGCAAATTTCAGGTATAAAATACAATATTATTAAGTATAGTCATCTTGCTGAACATTATGTCCTGGAACTTATTATTTTTCTCACAATAATACTCCACCTTCTCACATTTTATTACTCCAAACTGTTTCCTCCTTTAAATCCTCAGTGACAGTATAAAAAGAGGACTTCTGGAATGTCCTCAAGCAGCCTCCTTGACAACAGATTTACTTCTTTAAATTTCTTCCAGTGTAATCTTTCTAAAATAAAAAGCTTCTTGGTTCATTTCTTTGCTTCTTATCTTTCTTTCAGTTGCCGGAATAAATTAAAAATTCCTCAGCAAAGCAAGCTAAAAACTTTTATCTATATCTTTTTAGCCTCACTTCTAGCCAATTCATTGCTATAATTTTCCTTGTGGTTCTATTAAATAATAGGCATTTCGTCTAATTCAGGGATTCTGAGCCATGGGCTATTTTACTCACTCCTCACCTCCAAGGGACACAGGTAATGTTGTCACACTTGGGAGGCATTGCTACTGGCATAAGTTGGACAGAAGTCAGAGATGTTGCAAAACATCTTAGAATGAACACTACAGTCTCCAATAACAAAGAATTATCTGAACCAAAATATAAATAGTACCAATGTTAAGAAAACCTGCCCTAATTCAACATCATAATTTTCATCACTATGCCTTTGTATATGCTGACCTTTCTGTTAAAAGGATGCCCTCCTTTCAATGTACGATTTCTGTAATTCTTTAAGGTTCATTTTTTTGTATCACCTTCTCTAACATTATTGACTAATTTTCTTAATTCCAAATTATACTTATGACAATTTATCTTACTCCAATCACATTAATCCCTTTTACAAAATTATCTGCTGACTCTTCACTATTTTCAGTGCCAATATTCCTTGTCCTGGTATTAAAAGCCCTGCAAAATATGGCGATAAACTATATTAAAGTTCTCCCATCCAGTGTTTCCTACTCATATTCTATGATTCATCTACAATGAATTACTCCACATTTCTACAACTTACTCCTGAATTTCTGATCATTTATTTCTTTTAATTTTTATGCTCTTCTGTTTGTTCTTCTCTAACAACTAATTTTTTTTACCCAGTTTTGAAGTCTCAGCTAATGCAAGTCCTGATTCTTTTAGGCTAATCCATTTGGCTTTGCCATTGATTTACTTCCCTTCTGGTCTTCTACTCACATTTTTATGGTCATTTCTCTATATTTACTAAAAGCTTTAACACCAGGATCAGTGTTTATAGCTCTATACATTCTTAATACAGTCCTGAAAGAAATCTACCTGGATGGCACTTCTAGATGCTTAAAAGTCTCATTTCTAACAGTGTGATGATATTTTAAAATAATAATGATAATGACAACAAAAATAATGATGATATGTAACATCGAGTTGTTACTACATGCCAGGCACTATGATAAACCTCTTAACATCAGTTGTTTCTCATCTTCTTTATTCAATTCCTGTGTTTCTCAGCATTTTGATTTTCATACTGCAAATCACCTTTTCTTTCATTATATCTTTTATGGCTAAATAACCTTTTAGGTTATTTAGCCCCCATTAACACCTCTCTGGGCAATTTTTTGTTAAAACTTCCAGGCAGTTGATTCTACCATTGATCACCACAACTCCACTTCTCAGTGAAGGCTGTCATTCTCAGACTGGTGAGGTCTTCCTGTCCCTTTCTCAATAACACCTTGAATATATATTATGGTTATAAGTATTTGTTTAATATTACTCTTCCCTCATTAAAATTTTTCTGTCATATTAACTCCTATTTCAATCATAGTACCTGGCATACAGGAAACACTCAAATAATATTTTGAATGACTATTTGTTTAAAAAGGAGACATAAAAGATATATAGTACTATGTCAAGAATTAGAAGGTGGGACAGTTTATTTTGGGGTGAAGAAAGCTTTTCAGGGGAAGTGAGTTCTAAGCAGAGGCTTTTTGTATATAATATTTTCTGATCTCTTCCAAGTTGGCTTGTCCTTGCATACTTTTAAATTCATACAATATCTCATTTTTTCTTATAACATATTTTCTAATTCCACTTTGTATTCTTACTATTTGTATACTTGACATACCATTCAACTTTCCTACATTCCACTCCACAGTGATTACTATCTCTTTTAGGGAATATGTCTTTCTTCACTTTACATTCTCTGTAGTATCTAGCAGAGACCTTGGCATAGAGATGGTACTATATAGGTCTTAACACTCAACCCCAACATTGTACCCCAGTATAAATAAATTAATTTAATGTTTATTTATTATATATGTTATATTTATAAAATCCTGTTGTCTTACTTTGAACTTGTTGTTGCTAAAATTCTTAGTTGTTTTCAAGTGAACTACAACTGAATTGTGTCACTTAGCTCTCACCTTTCTGTAGTTCATTATTTCTTTATACATGCATAATTTTCACTTAATTCTGTTAAATTCACTTTGTTAAAATAATTTTCCAGTATTTCAACTAACAATTTCAAAATAGGGCTCACATAAGTGAGGTAAACAGTTTGTCCACTGACATTGAAGACATACCTATTAATTTACTGAAAGAATCAGCATTTTTATTTAGAACATTCAAATAAAACACAAGGTCTTGATGATGAAAACCACTTGGGTATTTATTTTTTCTAAATTATCTATTATCTTTCATTTTCAATTAAAAATAAATGTGCGGCTTGTGCACAATTTGTGTCGTGGTTTGAATGTGTCCCTCCGGAAAAGATATGTTGAAGTCCTAACTCCCGGTACCTTAGAATGTTATCTTAGTTGAAATAGTGTCTTTGCAGAGATAATTCAGATAAAATGAGGCCATCTGAGAGGGCTCTAATCCAATATGACTGGTGTCTTTATTAAAAGGAAAAAATTAGAGACAGAAAAGCACAGAAGGAAAATGGCCCCAATGATATCTTAATTTCTCACTTCTAGCTTCTAGGACTGTGAGATAATGCATTTCTATTGTTTTAAGCAACTCAATTTTTGGTACTTTTGTATGGCAACCCTAGTAAACTAATAGTCTGTATGTTGTTCTTTTCCTTCCTTTGCATTTCATGGCAGTTTAATTTATTTTCCTCAATGTATAACCACAAAAACTTCAAGAAGGTAGTTTTCACAAATCAGCACCAATAGCTATAACTATATAGTGACAAAATAGTAGAATAATCTGAGTTGCAGACCAATGGAGTTTTCTAATGGTATCCCAAGTGTTTGCACTCAGGCACTCAGATATTCTTCTGTGTGCTTACAACAAGCATTTTAAATTGTAAGAATTATTCTAGAGTTAAAGGTAAGACTTTTTTTAAAAGATAGATTAATAATAAAAGTTCTAAATTCCTTCTAATAAATCAATAGTAATTTCTGAAAATTATGTAAAATAAATATCTTTGCTTATATATACTGATTTTGCACAGGAGAAATAGTAGCAGCCCTTTTGTCCCCTTTGTGAAGCTTTAAATCTATCCAAATAATATCATCAAAAATTACCTCTGTGTTTCATTCCATTCATTTTCCCTGTTATTTTTTCAAAGACTGTGGTTCTAAACAGTTTTCCCTATATTTGGAATTTGTAAGATCTGCAAAAATACTGTAATTGAGTTTTTTCACTCACTAAGTGTAGCACTGTCTTGTCAATGCTCATGCATTCATTCTCACATACTCACACAATAACACATGAGCACCTACTCACATAAGAGATGACTCTGAACATTGAGCTTCTGGGTACATGCAATGCATTCTTAACCTATAGCTGATGATCTGGCTTCAAAGTTGTAGATTTTATTATGAATTTGTCTCATGACTATTTAATTCGGTTGGCTGTTTCAAATTATGTCTCCTTGGAAAGTAATATTCTATACAGCCTCCAATGAAAGTATTTCTCCTTGTCCCAGTTCTGAGTGAAAAGGACTTTTCCTAGGAGTACTTTTCAGAAGAGATAATGTTTCTCATCCATAAGTGGAGTCAGCAGGGATAGACTTTATTCTTCAGGACTGTGATCTGGTTTCAATCTCTATGTCAACATTCTTGATTAAAAAATATGTGTGCAGGCTAGATTATTGGTATTTTTCATAGAAAGAGCAGAATCAATGTTGACAAGACCACTGAGCCAAGCCAACTTTATTTCCTTTTCTAATGACCTCATACAGAGTTATTATATTTAATATGTTGGTATCCAAATTTTTTCTCTTGGGGAAACAGACTCAAGAAAATTGTTGTGAGAAATTCTAAGGTTATAGAAGGAGACTACAAAAATCTTATTTATTACTCTTATTCCATGGACAAAGTGCTTTATGATCAATTAGTCAGATGTCCTTGAGTCTGCTTTGGGACTATGGTTTCCCATGATATGTGGATTTATTAGTATTACCCTGCTGAATTATTATTGATTCATATTACATGTCAGATATTTTAGTTTAAAATAGGATAAGAATACTTTATTATATTATATTTCCTTAATTATTTAGCTATTTCATTTTACTACTTTTTCAGATTGATCTTACAAATAATTTCTCAAGTTAAAAATATTTTTATTTTGATTGGGATTTCACTTCATATATAAATTAATTTTGGGAATTTTAAAACTCTATAATTATCAACTAATTATTACTAAAATATATTTTCTCATTTGTTTAATTCTTCTCTACATTTCTGAGTAGTTTCAAACAGTTCTCATTTTTTTGTGATAAATATCTTCAGATAAAAGTGGTTTATATCAGTTTGTTTGTCTGATATGAACAAAAGCCTAAATATCATTAGTTTACATAAGATAAAGGTTTGTTTTCTCTCATTTCATTAAGATTGGATTTTGGTCGTACAGGACTGCTATTGTGGCTTTATGGTATAACCAATGCTCCAGCCTTCTACTTTCCATGTACATTGCCATTCTTAGCAAATAGCTTCCCAATCAATATTGTTTCACGGTTTAAAAAATCATGGTTACAAAGCTAGCCATAATATCTAAAAAGACATCCATCACATCTACAATATAAGAAAGAATGATAAGGATGGGGAAGACAAAGGCAACTCCCTGGTGAGTAAACCCCCATGAGTTTTACTGGAAGTCTCATCCAAAGATTTCTGCTTATATATTTGCAGACACCTTATCTTCAAGCATATATTGGGAATATAGATTTTTAATAGTCATATTTCTATACTAAAATACAGTGGATCTTTTCATGGGTAGATATTAAGCAGAATCAATTCATATATATTTTTTAAACTTCCATTTCAGTTTCTCCCCATTTTATATATCAAGAAAATTCAATATTGAAATTTGTTTTAAAAATATCATTATGAGAAACTGAATGATAATAAAACTGTATTATTAACCTACTAATGGATCATTAACTCTCTTTGCAGCCTAGTATTGCCCATCATTGATTATTTACTGCTTTAATTACTTAAAATAAAACAACAAAAATCCTTTATGACAAAAGTAGGCTCTCAACAATATATCTGTTCAAAATGTGAATATGAAACTGCTAAGCCATAGTTTCTTTTAAGATTTTTATATGCCTCTATTGTCATTTATGCCATGAAGTGACTCAATTTTCCTGCTATTTTTATCTATTCAAACTACTATTAAAGTTTTTTCATACAGTATGCTATGACTTAATTTACATTTACATAAATGTTTGATTAATTTATTAAATTCTGTCTCTATTTTTTCTCATTAACCTGAAAGAAAATGATATTATACTATTATTTACTATATCTATTTTTGTGAAGTCAAATCACACTTCCAATTTAGTCAATAATTTAGGAAGTGAAAACCTGTCTATGAAAATGTCTTTCAATTTCAAATTAACCTGGCATTTTATCAGAGGTCTGTCAGAAACAGTAATGACTCTCTTATTGCAAATAGAGAAAATTTAATACCTGTAATGGTATGTAAAGGTAATGGAAGACCTGAGAATTTATGCAGAGAAACATGAGACAACCCAGGCAGTAGAAACTGCATGAAACTACTACAACCCACCCTGAGAATGGAGGGACATAGGAGGCAGTTATTACCTTAGCCCAAAAGCCTAGACTTGTAGTTGAAACTGAAATAGTATTTCTGCTCTGTTATGCTTTGTCCTACCCTGTGGGTGTTGGGACCATGGCTGTTCAGTTATAGGGAATGGAGGATATGTAAACTCTCTGGGAATAATGCCTGTAGTAGAGAGAGATGGGGAAAGACAGGATGACTTTTTATTTATTTTAATCCTTAAATCTCTATCCACTAGCTTTCAATAACCAGACAATTTAAAAACAAGTTGGCAAGAGAATGTATCCCTGTGTTAATGTCAGATCAAGGAAAGGGCAAGTAAATAGGTCTGAGTGCAAATGAACAAATAACGAACATACCTTCTGTTTTTCCCTGCAGATTTATTCTCTGCTTTTTTTCTGTCCAAATCTGGGTCCTCAAGAATTAACTCAGATTATATCACTTGTGTCCTCTCACTTTTTGTCTTCCATTTGAGCAAAGAACGTTTGAAGATTAAAGGGTAGAATAAAGTTATTGGTATTTATTTTTCTAATTCCTTCGATGCCAGCACAGCGTCCAATGGTTGGCCCTTTTTTATTCATAGCTCTGGCTCTTCCTTGGTTTTGGTAACACTGTTCCCCCATTTATCTCTTTGGGTTTAGTTATGGTAATAGATTCTTGTTGCTAGTCCCAATATATTTCATTATCTCTTACTGTTTCCTTTAATTCTGAAAACACCTTTTTCAATACTTCCTTCATAAAACTGTCTCCACATAAACCCTTGATTATGCAATTTATTTTCTGCCAAATACACTTCTGTTACATTGAGCAAATGAGTTTTGTCTTTAAAACTACTAGAAAACTTTAACATGAGTACAGGATAATTATCATTTGAAATTTTGTCATTTAAAATTTCCTGTCTATTGGCAGCTGGGATTATTTATCAATTCATTAGAAATTAAACCCTCTCATTTTAGGGAATTATTCGGTGCAATTTAATCTAATTTCTTAATTCATATACATTTCACATTGAAGAAAAGGCATTGCTCACTTCTAAAATAGTTCAGGGGTGGGCCTCAGAGAGGTCTGAAACTTGGGTTGCCAAGAATGTTCTGTGTAGAAAAATTGCATCATTCAGTCTTGTAAAAAACCATTAGAACTGTTCTGTGGTCATTTGTATAGTTATGTATAATAGGTAGCCAGGCAAGCACACAATCAGTTTTCAGAATATGAGTGGTATATCTAGACTAGACAGCTTTTGTGTCAATTTGAAACAAAAACAAAAACAGAAATTCAGCTTCTCTGGACAGTCCCATTCATGTGGGCACAGATTTGAGAACAGGAAACATATCTGCAACTTTTTTCTTTTTGTGATATTTTCCTTTTTCACCATGTTTATTGTAGCAGAAACTGTTTTCTAAAAATAATTTCTGGAATCTTTACCAAAATTATCATAAACTTGAGTTGTTTTGCAGATTATAAGAAAACACATAGAAACAGAGAGTAGAAAAGTGGTTTTATGGGAACTTAGGAGCAAGGGAAATGGGCAGAGGTTGGTAAAGGGTACAAATTTTTAGCTATAGGATGAATAAGTTCTAAGAATCTAATATGAAACATGACTATAGTTAATAACACCTTATTTTATAAATACAAATTTCTTAGAGAGAAGAACTTAAATGCATGTACATACACACACAGAGATAAATATGCGAGGTGGTGCATATGTTACTTAACTAGATGGGAGGGATCCTCCCACAATGTATAAGTATACTAAGTTACCATGATGTACACATTAAATATTTTAAACTGTGACAGCCTGCTGAAATGTAATAAGGCTAAAAGTTAATAAAAACCTGAAACTAGACAAAGGAAGTCTATACTTTAGGCCTAGTTCCTGGAACCCTTAACTGCATTCTGTTAATCGTGAAACTTGTAACAATGAGCTCATACGCTAACTGCCAATTTTAGCTTGTGTAACCCTGCTTGCTTGCGTGGCATGAGAAACAATCAGTTGTATATAAGATGGAAATTACTGTTTGACTATCACTATAGGAACATAGGCTACTAACTATGGAAACATAACATTCTAAAAAGCTTTCTGTTTCTGTACCCTGCTTGCACACATGACCTATGGGTTGATAAGTAGTGAATAGAAGAAAAATAGACCTTTGTGTTCAGACAGAATGAAGAATGGGACTTAGTGCTTAAAAACCTTGTACCTCTACATTTTGGGACTTCTCCTGTCAAGGACAGCCGCCGGCTAATAAACAGTCTTAGAGAGCATACTTGGTTTGGTCTATTCTATACTGGCCACAACAAAACCATGTCAATTATCCTAACAAAGCTGAAATTAGACAAAAAAGAAAACAAAGTCTAGTTTCTTGAAAAAAATCAGTTTCCTAGAATTGATTTCTTAATAAAATTACAATTAGAGAAGTATGTTGGCTTTTAGCATTCTTTTCTGATATCTTAAAATGTCGCCTCCCCTCACTCACAGTTCACACCTCTCTCCTACCACTGCCAGCTAGGAAAAATAAGGAGCAAAATTGGTAAAGTATGATTTAAGGTACTTATATTTGACCTAAAGTTTTATTAAAAAAATATAAAGAATTTTAATTTTTAACTTTATAATAGTTTCATACAGCAAGCTATTACTTACTATTTCAATAAAATGGATTTTTGTCAAAATTTTATAAAAGAACATAAATTACGAGTATACAGTAAACATCTGATCTTAAAATTTTAAACATCTGATTTTAAAATTCACAACAGCTCTTTAATATTGACCTCTGCTTTACCGGCTCCCTCTGAAAGCATTTCCATGGTAACTAAGATAAAATTTCTCAAATGAAATAACATTAGTGCTTGCATTATTTTTTTCATTTTTTGTTATATTATTTTTAAAACACTATTTTCTTATAGACTGTGTTCCTTTAGAAGCACATTTTTATTAGTTTTTTAATATAACTTCCATATTTTAATTGACATTTTTGTTTTTATTTATGAACTTATATCAGTCTTTTTTTCTTCTCTGCTTCTTTATTTTCCCTGGTTTTGAGAAATAATTGACATATATGTAAGTTTAAGATGTACAAATCATGTTGATTTGACACACTTATATATTGCAAAATAATTACCTGTAGTATTACTTAATATCTCCATTATGTCACATAATGACCATTTCTTTTTTTGTGATAAGAACATTTAAGATCTACTCTTTTAACAACTTTTAGGTACTTAATACAGTCTTATTAACAATTAGATCCCCAGCACTTGTTCATCAGATAACTGGAAGTTTGTACACTTTGACCAACACCACTCCATTTCTCCCACCCCTTTGACCTCTGGTAACCATCAATCCACTATTTCTACGAAATCAACTTTTTTTTTTGGTTTCACAAATAAGTGAGGTCATACAGTATTTATCTTTCTCTTTCTGGCATATTTCACTTAGTATAATGCCCTCAAGTTTCATCCACGTTGTTGCAAATAGTAGAATTTCCCTCTTTCTCATAGCTGACTAATATTCCATTGTGTGTGTGTGTATATATATTTCTCACATCTTCTTTGTCCATTAATTTGTTGATGGAAACAGGTTGTTTCCATATCTTAGTTATTGTGAATAATGCTCTAATAAACATGGGAATGCAGATATATCTTTAAGATCCTTTTTAAAAACAATTCATTTGAGTATATACTCAGTAATGGGATTGCTGGATCATATTATAGCTCTATTTTTATTTTTTGAGGCACCTCCATACAAATTTTCCATAGTGGCTGCACCAATTTACATTCCCACCAGCACTGTACAAGGTTTCTCTTTCCTCCACATACTTGCCAACATTTGGTATCTCTTGCCTTTTTGATGATAGCCAATCTAATAAGTGTAAGGCTCCCTGTCTTTGTGATAAGAATGTTTTATTATTTTCCTTCTGGTATAGAGAAAATATTCTGTATGGGGATTTTATCTCCTGCTTTAAGGAAGAAAAAAGAGAGGTCAGAGAGCTTTTCTGGAACCTGCTGTTTTTCAAGTGACTTTAGCTCAAAACAATCCTTATGCCAAGGTGACATATTTTGGGTTGGCATATTCTGCTGCCTTTCAAGTGTTAAGCCAATTTCCTTTGTCCTTAATAACTTTCTTCCTTTTGATAATAATATCAGAAAAAAAACAATTGAAAAAGTTTGAACCTCGGATATACTTAATTTATTTATATGAAATATGAAGAGATATCAGCAGATAAAATAGGTCTCAGGAATAGAATAAATTTCCTAGTACTCAGATCCAATTTCATTTCTTTGTCTATGACTCAAATTATTTTCTTCTTTATATTTTTCTTTGTTGGATGCACACAATTCTCTAAAAAAATTCTTCCCAGCCTCTCTCCAAAGTTAGAACTATATAAATAGCATCTTTTATTATAAAATACGTTCTTGCTAGTTACTACTGATTTAATTCACATATGACTTTTTTCATTATGATATCATTTATATAAGGAGAAATCCCTGTTGCCAAGGACTACTAAATATGGTTCATTCTTAGTTCAATCTTTGCTGAGCCCTCTACTTGGTCAAACACCAACTACGCGCTTAACTTGCTACAATCCTGCAAACCTTCTGCCTCCTTTTCCTTGTTCTCTCTGCCTCTCCCCAGTGTATCACTTACTCCTGAGAATTTTCTCTTCTTTATTTCAAGAGATTCTCTTTATAAGCAACACCACCCAATATACTAACCAGCATGAAGTTATGATCTTAGTGCCTAGCAGGGAGTAAGTAACTGCTATGGCAGGATAATGTTTATGAAATGATAAATTTTCTCTCTCTATGGTTTATTGACCACTCTCCATTTAATGCCTTAAGTGCTAAAAGAAAAACTCATTAATTTTCTTGACTTTTTGTAATGTTTCTTCCCAGAAAGAAGAGAAGAATCTGGTAGAGACAACATATATGAACTCGTAATTTGAAGTGAGAAGGATTTCCTCTGAATCTAGAAATAAATTACTGTGAGCTCTATGAAGGACAGATGATAGCAAAGAGCAGAGGGTTCCTGAGAGCTGCCAGATTGGGAAAAGACTTAGGTGCAAGACGAAGGATATATTAGAGGTCAGTGTGGGAACTGATTTCTGAGGTCTAGATTTTTTTCTTTCTTCTTTCTTCACTCCCAGATACTTTTTTTTTTATCTTGGAAGTGGGATTGGAAGTAAGATTTCAAAAAAATAAGATTGTTTTCTCTCAACTAAGTGTTATGGGGCTGAAAACAAGAATTACTTTATGTCATAGAAAAATATATTTCTAACAGAGTTGAGTTTGTGGACTATAACTTATAAATGTTATATTATTGTAATTATTCTTCTATTTTAATTATTCTTATTCTTTTTATTATCAAACTGAGTGAAAGGGCTTAGAGAAAATAAATGTTCTGGGATCCACAGTTCCAATGGTTTGAGGATGGGGACACATTGCACAAATCAACTTGGATAAAGATTTAGCAACTTATAACCAGCAGTAAAATGTTCATCTTTTACTTACATATTCCCATCTCTCTCTCTCTCTCTCTCTCTCTCTCTCTCTCTCTCTCTCTCTCTCTCTCTCACACACACACATACACACACACTAATGCATTCAGCTTATCTCACTGCCCACCTACAGCCCATTGTCCTCTTATCAACAAATATAGTTATATTTTCATGAGCTTGCTTCACATTTAAATTTTTTTCTCTCTCCTCTGTCCCAGTTTGTTATCAACAAATATAGTCATATTTTCATGGGCTTGCTTCACATTTAAATTTTTTTCTCTCTCCTCTTTCCCCTACCAAACCCCTCAGTCTCAAGATACTTTGTACATTTTCTTGCCCTTCCCCTTCACTCTTGGGAGCTTTCAATTTTTTTTTCTTCACTTTTTGGCTCACACTTTTCTTTTCCTCTAAGCTTCTTTATTTTACTTCCTTTTTTCACTCTTTTGTTGTTGGCTTTCTTTTTCTTTTTTTTCCTCTTTTAAGGTCATTCTAATACTATAAAATGAATGTACCTTATAATTTTAACTATAATTAAGTCACCTTTCATATGAGGTGAATTAACATTTTCAACCATATTATTACTAGAGATGTTTCTTTCACAGCATTTAAAAGGGAGGCAGCAACATTTATTATTATAAATGTCACTTCAAATATATTTCTTCATTCACTCAACAAAAGTATATTGAGTACCCACAGTGTGTCATGCTTTGTGCCAGAACATGTAGTTGAAAATACACTGTCCCTGTTTATGAAAACTTTTGAGAAGGTAGATATGCAAAAATTACGAACTAAATGATTATTGCTATAATGTAGATGTGTATAATGTTTGGAGAAAACCTAGGGTACACTTCATAAAATCCTGAATATGAAGAATCAAATATGCTGGACCCAGAAAGTGGACTGGTGTCTAGCAAGGAATGAAGGTAGGGCAAAGGCAACACCATATGATGCCATGGAAATGTGAAACACAGGCATCACTATTATTACAATAGCATGGAGTGCTTGTTGTGGATGCTTTGGAGAGGTAGACCATAATAGCAAGGCCTGAGGGTGGATGTGATTACAATAGTGAAGGATATCCTATAGTAAGTGAAAGCCTTTATATTTTATTGAGCAAGATGATATTTTTCAAACTAAAGCATACATGTCCTAAGGATATATTTGCTTAAGTATATAAGCTATAGGATTAATATGGTAACTTCTCCAAAAAGATGTAAGGGTATGTAAATTTTTAGTCTGTTTTAAATTAGTAGGTGGGAGGTTATTTTGATATTAAAACTCATATGATTATTGTAATAGAAGACAAAATCCACATGATATTTAAAAGAAAAGAATAGTTTTCAAGAGTATTTGTCTTGAAGTGAGTCGCTTTGAGGATTCCTCTGTCCCAAAGATTCAATCCCTTAATTCTCAATGAGAACATTTGAGAATTATTGCTTACAGATGCAAAACCACTGAGATTTTTTGAACATGGTCATGGCATCATCATATTTGCAAGTATACAAGCTTGGCATGGTGGTGAAAGATGGATTAAAAGATTGTATAGGTTAGAGGAAGGAAGACTAATTGGAAAGTTATGGCAGTAGTGCAAATGAAAGATAATGTATTTCATAATACAATAAGGAGTTTGACTCCAGTTTTTGTTGTTTGGCTAATGACACCTTTTAAGCCTTATATCTCTCTTGTGCCCCACATTTGGGAAAGCTGATAAGAAAGTCTGGTACTTTCTCTTTTAGCTCTGGCAGATAATTAAACCATTCAAGTCCCTCCCTGACCATACACCAGAAACCTCATCCTGGCTTCAAATTCTAAACATAATTTAAAAAAAAAAAAAGCCAGTATCCATTTCTTGCTCTCTTAAGCCATTTTTCAGACTAGCTTGGGGATCCCGCCTTCAAATCTTCAGAAAGGCTTATTATGTAATAATATGAAGTTTCATAACCTCTTGGTATGTGTATGGTGTCACTGGTCCTGACATATGAACCAAATTTTGCGTAGAGATTCATTCTGCTTCTGCAGGGTAATCTCAAAATATAAGATAAACATACAAAATATAGAAAGAGAAAGATCATGATTAATTGGATGAGGGTAAAAGGGGGATGCTGAAATCTCTTTGGGGTAGAGAATAAGGCCAAGTCACACATATGAAATCAGATTAACTAGACATTTTTCAGTAAATGAATTTTTTTTAAAAAACTTTTAAAGAATATAATAAGAAAAGGGGTAAAGGAAAGGCCAAAATATTCAAAAGAAGGACATTTTAGAGAACCTCAGAAGACTAGCTGAACAGAACTCCTATAATTAAGAATACGAAGAAGAGGCCACATTGAGACTGTAGGAAGGGTGGAGACATGAAATGGGTTGGTCTCACACTTGAGTGTGGTGGTTGAGAATCAAGAGGGATATCTCTGCTGCAGAGGTCCCGCGGGAGGAGCAAGGGGTCCCAGGTCCCATGCCAGGGCTCCTCAGCCCAGGGTTCAAGTGCTGAGAAGAGTAGTTCCGACAAGTCTGAACTATTTGAGTGAGATGGAAGGCTGCTGAAAACCCAGATGTCCTCTTACAAAGCCTGCACACACACTCACTCGCAGGCACTCACTCTGGGTTTCAGCGGAGGGGCAGCAGTTTGGAAGGTGCCAGAGACGTAGGGGAAAGACTGAGTGAGTCTGTGTATGGGCTTTTTTTTTTTTTAATAGACAGAACACTAGCTTACTCCATTAACACTCATTCTAACTCGTATTACCCGTTATTGGTGTTATCAATAACAAAAATGATATCTTGACCTCTATTTTCTTAACTCTTATCCCTATCTCTTAGTTTGTTATGAACTTGATTTGGAGGAAAAGAGTGGTAGTTATTAGGTTCATTTATGCCCCAACACACTTTTTTTGTACATGAAGTTCCCCAATAATCACTTGACCCATTTGCTTCCTAAAATAATGATTTCAGAAGTCATATAGGATAACAGAAATAAGTCTAACTTAGACTTTAGAGGACATACCTGAGTGGCTATAATAAGGAAAATTATTTCATTAAAGTTCAAGCACCTGACTATAGGTGCATATTAAATTCTTAATGTAATAAATAAGCCTAATTGTGATGCATAGTTTATTCTTTAAAAAAAAAACCTGTTTTTCATAAGATCCATATATAATTTTGAAGGAGAGGAGATGACAGAGCAGTAGTATTAGCTAATATCTCAAGATATTTTCTAGTTCATCTTAGCCTTAGTATTTTTTAATCTCCTTAGTGGACATGATGAATTATTTTTATGAATAAGGCTGACTTTCCAGAGACCACAAAAACACTCCTTTTCTTTCTTCCTTCCTTCCTTCCTTCCTTCCTTCCTTCCTTCCTTCCTTCCTTCCTTCCTTCCTTCCTTCCTTCCTTCCTTCCTTCCTTTCTTTCTTTCTTTCTTTCTTTCTTTCTTTCTTTCTTTCTTTCTTTCTTTCTTTCTTTCTTTCTTTTATACCTAAAGTATATCTAGGGCACATTATGTAAAGTAAGGAGAGGAACTAAAAAATTACCAATGGAACTCATAGATGTAATATTTTTTATTAGGACAATGTTTTCTTCTTTTACTTAAAAAGATTATCTGCTATTATTGAAAACTTTGACTATTTGTTACATAAATACTATAATACTGTTTAAATAAGAATCTCTTCAGCCAGCTCTAAAATGTAGATAGTAGCTAATATATCAAATATAATGATTAAGAATTATTGGATTAAGGAGTGAAAATGACATACTTTCTTAAAATTGTATGTACAATTCAGGCTGAGGATACAATTTCCTGGCATGAAATTTAATTACTTTCTTTAAAATAAAACTAGAAGATCTTGAATGGCAATTGTTTTTTGTTGCCGTTTCCCTTGAAAATTTTATGAACATCAAGAGAGTCTATTTTTTTCTTATTTTACAAAGTTATTTTCACTATAAAATCAGCATAACTATTTTTCAGAAAATTTGAAAAATAGAGGTAGAAAACAAATCACTTATAATAATTCTAATAGAACTACTTTTCTGATTTGGAGTATGGCTTAGCCTCTTGGGTGACTTTGAACAAGTTATTTAACACCTCAGTGACACTGACTCTAAAACAAGCAAGAATAAAATTCATTCTTACCTTGCCAAGTTAGAGTAAAAAATTGGAAATTGTGTATAAAAATTTTATAGTGAGCTGAGTTCACCAAATCTATTTAAGAATAAGGCAAGTCATAAATTTACAGAATAATTATAAAAATATGTAGTGAATTATTTGTTTTGATATATTTCTTGGCAAGATTTTCCTAATGAATGTGATTCTTTCCATTTTTATAGTTTATGTAATACACCCACATATAAAATGAGAGAGAGAGAGAGAGAGAGAGAGAGAGAGAGAGAGAGAGAGAGAGAGAATGCCTTGTTTTTCTTAAAACATTTTAGTAAGAAGTTTTTTTCTGAAGGATCCCAGATTAAGATCTCTTCAGGATGGCTGCACAATGGTCATTTTGAATTTTCCTTAACCATTGTTTTACAGATTACCCTCATTTATCTCTTTTGTTGAAACCTATGATCACTAACTCCTATAAGTTTCTCCTTTTATGTTTAAAATTTCATTTCAGGGAACAGATTCAACAGTCAGTCACTTCATGAGTGTCTTAGTTCAGGTTCCCTGGAGGCTAGCCAATGCTCTGTAAGAAAGAAAAGCATGTATGTGCTGATTTCATCAGGATGAATAGCTGCACCTGTCAGAGCAAAGAGTCCTGGGACGATTGAAGAGGTGTTGCCATACCAGGGCTCAGAATTGATTTTTGTTTTGGAAGTAACTAGATTATTGTTGATGGGTGTGATCTCTAGCTATTGGGCCCAGGAACAGTCTTCATCCCTGCTGCCACCATCACAAATTTGGCCAAGAATTCGTTGTTACAAGTTAGGAATGTCCAAAGACAGAGGGTGGTTTATGTAAACTAGCTAATTCATTCTGTCTTCTTGGTTCTTTAGTGCCTCTCCTATGGTAGATGTTCTGTCATGGGTATCGGCATATGATACAAAGATCTTTACACTTCATGACTATTCAGGTAGATCAACACACATGCTTCTCCCAGAACTTCTTGTTCTTTATTTTCCAATCTTTGTCTTTCCAGGTCCCTGAAAAAGAAATTATCATTTTGCATCATAAATTTATGTACATTTTGGTTTAGACAACTTCTCACTCTAAACAAAATGGAATATCAGATGCAATGTCAAAAGCTTTTCCTGTTAGCATTATTTCCCACATGGCATTTTTTTCAGGGCCATCCCAAGGGGGACTGCTCTGTATCAGCAATATATATTTCAGCATGCACTCATGAAATGAACTGACTCATTTACATACCAAGCTATGCCTTTATCCTTTTGTATGATTTTCACCTTGATCCAGACCTACACATATTACTGTGGATTTACTGATATGTGTTGGCTATATCCTATAGTTCCTTTGGCCTAGTACTTTTCAGTTTTTAACGAGCCAACATTTCTCTGGATTACATTGTGAGTTGCCCTTAATTTTTTTGTCTGATAGCTAGGAGAATCAGTGGAGGTCGATCCTGAGAAAAGTGTGTATTGTCATAAAAGGCCTCTTCAGCACTTTATAAAAAGGGGAGAATTGCAGCCTTATTGTCTCAAGGTTTTTGACTGCTTCATGTCAGGTGTCTCCACCAAAGTTTCAAGGTCCTACTCCTTCCTAATCTGAGCCCTGATTTTTGCATAGCACAATTGCCAGAGTTGACAAATCAAGCATCTCTAAAACTTTGTTTTGCTTATAATTAAGTCCTTGATAGTATTCAGCTTATTTGGCTTCTGACATCAGCCAATGCAAATCTCATTTTCCTTCCCCAATGCATCAAAAACATGTGCAACTGCCATCCTATTCTATTGTCAATTGTAGTAACTATTCTTTCAAACCTTTCGATTACCTGAAATAGTAGATCTGCGGATGCACATGCTTTAATTAATTTCCCATGCCCCTTTACAATCAATGCATATTTTAAAAATTTCACTGCTATAATACTCCAGTTGCTATCATCACTCCAATTACCACCCATGATACCGTTCTTGTTGCCCAGACAGCTGGTGATAATAGAACTCCAAATTCTCATTTTTATTCTACTTCTTGAACCACTTCTAGTAAGAATTGTTTTTAGTTGTGTTCCTCAGAAAATATTATCCAGAAGGAAATTGTATGCAGGAATTTTATTTAGGAATCTCTCAGGAACACTTGTGAAGGAGTGAGAGAGTTTGGCAGATTGAGAAGTTGAACTACAACACAGAATATTGATCTCAGCTGATCCAAAGGGTAACTATGGAGCTGTGATGGCCTTCCAGAGTTATTGAAAATGGAGCATAGATGGCTTAGTAATTATACCTAACCCTACTGAACAGTCATTGGATGAAAGCTGTCTTGGGAGCAGAAGCTTAATTTTAGGTAAATGCTTTCTATAGTCAAGGCCAGTTCTCAAAGAGGGACTTGGTTGTGAACAGTCAGCAGTCAGTATTCCCAGCAGCTGGGGAATCAATATTTCGCTTGATTTGATGATAAATGATGATCAAATAAAGAGATGGAGAAATTTCTGGTCTTTGGTGATTTCTTCTAGTATACTTAGTAGTCATCACAACATGTTAGTTCTCTAATAGCTGCTCACTGTAATATCCACAGCTATTCTAAGACCATATTTTGCCAAAACAGTGTAATTAGAGGTAGCTGAACATCAGAACTTTTAATTACATGGTTCCATGCATTCTGATGAACACTGATGCATTTCTTCTTCTCTAAAAGCTGATAATTGAGAACACTTGACTCCTTTGGTTAATTAGTCAGTGTTCTGTTTAATTATTTGAAGAGTCTACTTCTTGTGAATTGAAGCACATGTCCTGTTTCACACTCTTGACAGCTTATCCAGTTCTGCAGTGTCCTTGCAGATATAAACTGTAGTTGTCATTTGTCCATGTCCCCCATGGTTCCCTGTCCTTCTACTTTAGATCTTCTTCACAAGTCCTCCACTATACAAGATTTGTAGACTTATCTCTGTAATAACATGGCTCCATTTCTTTTTTCCCTATTCTTCCCCTATTGTTTGTAGGTCTACAATGGGGGTAAAAATACAATGGGAAGCATTCTCTTAGAGGAATAACTTCAGGCATGAATTTGTGATGCTTCACTGAGCTTCCAGTTACTTATGGAAGAGACGCTATAAACTTTCAAATATTCTCTCTAGAAAAATATCTTATTATAAGGCATGTGGCAGTGGGAGGTATTGATGTGAAATCAAATAAATAACAGATTTTGGAAACTCTAAAAGGGCAGTTTTACAGATTTTTCTGCTTGAAATGATTAATATCCTTTCCAATATACCTAACCGAATTTCAAGGAAAGGCATATTTCTCATAAAATTTAGTCTGTAAGCTATTATTTGCAATCTTTGAAGAAAAAAATCTAATATACGCTATTTTATATTGTTTATTAAAGCACTATGTATAATTTAAAATACTTAAAATCATTATACTGTGTTAGCAAAATATGTAAAAGTTGAAGGAAAGATTCTCAAACTCTATTGAAGCAAGCAGCTAAAATTGCCTTTAAGTAGTTCATTCAGAGGTGTAGCAAAAGATTTAAAAATATTATCTTCCTTTTTGCTGAGACCATAAAAGAGAATCTTAAAAAGGCACTCACAAATACAAGCCTCTTCTCTGGAAAAAAGAATCATCACCCTTGTTATCCCATGAAATTCATCTTCTTCTCAACTGAGATGAAGACTTGATCTGTCCTTCCCTTTTGGTGCCATCTGTGTCCAAATGAGGCTGTTACTCTAACTCAAAGCAGACTGGCAAGAATAAAATAATCAATCTTTATCATATTGCCGCACTTTTGACAGTTAATTTTCTAGAGTAATTTGTCACTGTGAGGAGCACAAGATTTGTCTGAATTTGTGTCAAAGGTTATTGACTGAATTGCCATCTCATCTTTTTAGTCAATCTATAAATATGGGCGAGTTTGGACAGAGGTTAATGGTCTTCTCCCAAGGGAATGGGTTGTCCAAATTAGGCAGTCAATAAGAGCTAGAAATATCCACTGTTTCATTAATTTATTGTGGTTAACATTGACTTTGTGTTAATCTTGGAAACGTCACTTAAATTTCTTAGTGCTTTATTAACTTCGTGTGTGTGTGTGTGTGTGTGTGTGTGTGTGTGTGAGAGAGAGAGAGAGAGAGAGAGAGAGAGAGAGAGAGAGAGAGAGAGAGAAACAGGGCTAAAAATAGCAATGGTCATATTCTAGTTTCCACAAAAGCTAATCTATGTAGTAAAACTTATATCATGTCTTTGTAAGAGTTATCCTACATTTTTCACAAAACTGAAACTGAGGGCAAAGTATTTTTTTTCTCTTTATCTACTGCTTTATTGAAGTATAATAGACAATTAGGTGCTCATATTTACATTGTATAATTCAATGAGTTTTTTTTCAATTATAGTTGGCATACAATAATATATTAGTTTCAGTTGTACAGCATAGTGATTAAAGAACTATATAACTCATGAAGTGGCCACTCCACTAAATCAGGTACCTCTCTTCCCCTTATGTATTTTTTACAACATTGTCGAATGTTTTTCTTATGCTACACTTTATATCACCATGACTATTTGTATATATCCATTTGTACTTCTTAATCCCTTTGCTCTTTTTCATTATCTTCCCAAGCACTCCCATCTAGAAACCTTCAAAATATTCCCTGTATCTATAAGATTTGTTGTTGTTGTTGTTGTTGTTGACTTTGTTCTGTAGATTCCACATGTCCATGAAATCATGTGGTATTTGTCTTTCTCTGTCTGACTTACTTCATTCAATGCAATATCCTCTAGGTTCATCAAGGTAAAATCTTTTTCCATCCCCTTCCTTTTAGTCTGTGTGTATCTTTTAATCTGAAGTGAGTCTCTTGTAGGCAGCATATGGAGGGGTCTTGTTTTCTTATCCATCCTGCTTCCCTATCATTTGATTGGAGCACTTAATTCTTTTCCTTTTGAGGTACTTGTTGATAAATACATAGTTATTACCATTCTTTATGCCTGTTTTGATACATGTTTTTTTCTTTTTAAAAAAGTCTCTCCAACATTTCCTGAAATACTGGATTGGTGTTGATGAATTTCTTAACCTTATTTTTGTCTGGAAAGCTCTTTATTTGTCCTTTGACTTAAAGCTGGATAAAGCATTTTTGGTTGTACATCCTGGGTTTTCAACACTTTGAATATTCTGTGCCAAGTCCTTCTGGCCTGCATAGTTTCTTTTGAGAAATCAGCTGCCAGCCTTACAGGAGCTCCCTTGGAGGTTACTAACTGCTTTTCCCTTGCTGCTTTTAAAATTCTCTCTTTGTATTTAACCTTTGACATTTTAATTATGATGTGTCGGGATATGTCTTTTTGGGTTTACTTTTTTGGGGGACTCTTTGAGCTTCCTGGGGTTGTATGTATATTTCCTTCACAAGGTTAGGGAAGTTTTTCATCATTATTTCTTCAAATATGTATTCAACTTCTTGTTCTCTTCAGTTATTCATATGACACAGAATGTTGTTACCCCTAATTTTGTCCCATAGGCTCATTAACTTATTATTATATTCTTGATTACTTTTTCCTTGCCGTTCTGGTTGGGTGTCTTTGGCTTCCCCATCCTCTATATCAGTGGTTTGATCCTCTTTTTTGTCCACTCTGTTGAGCCCCTCTAATGTGTTCTTTATTTTTGACTGGTTCCCTTTTATAATTTCCATTTTCATTTTTATGTTATCTCTTTGTTAAAGTTTTCATTGAGTTCATCTACAGTTCCCCTAAGTTCAGTGAGCATCTTTATAACCAGCATTTTGCACTCTGCATCTGTTAGATTCCTTGACTCCATTATTTCTGGATCTCTGTTCTGTTCTCTCATGTGGTTCCTGCTTCTTTGTCTTCTCATTTTGGCTGCCTTTCTGTGTCTGTTCTATGTATTAAGCTAAGCTCCTAAGTCTCCTGGTCTTATTAGCATGGTTTTGTATAGTAGGTGCCCAGTGGCACAGTCCTGAGAGGAGTTAAGCTTCAGGCCAAGTTTAGCTTTAGACTGTGTCCCTCTGGAAGCCACTGTTAAAATTCAGCAAGAAACCCACAGATGCAGTGCTCAAGAGGCCTCACCTGAAACTTAGGCCAGCAGCCACCAGTGTGGGGCTTGGAGATGGCTCAGCAAGGAGCACCGAACTCAGGGAGAACACGCCTGGATGCGGCTTGGGTGGGGCTATGAGTCGGGGGAAGCAGAGTTTCAGGGAATGCTCTGGGAAAAGTGACCTCTGTTATCCAGTTTGATGATGTCTCAGCTGTGGCGACACTGTGTCTGTGCACTGAGAGTGGGGAGGGCTCAAAGAGGAGCAATGGATACCACTAGCCCTTCTGGAGATAAAAAGCTTCACCTCCAACCCTCTCTCTGACAACTCAGTGTCCCCTTGTAAGTCCCTGGTGTCCTTCAAGCTGCCAACAAGGCGCTGGTGCTCAGAGTGAGCAGATCTGTCACCACAAAAGTCTGGTTGCAGATGTGTCTTTTTTAATAGATGTCTGCAGCTTCCAGCTGATGCTACTGTAGACTTTGTCTCACTCAGCCACTGCAGATGCAGCCTCATGTCTTCACCCTCTTTGACCTCCAACCATTGCAGGGTGATTTCTTATATCTCTCCCTAGTTGTAGGGCTTCTGTTCATCTAGACCCCAGGCGACTCTGCTTACCTTTTGCTCCATATTTCTGTCTCAGCTTTGATGTGGTCACAAGAAGGGATGAGCGAAGCTTCTATCATCTATGCCATTTTGCCTGATTCCAGGGAAAAGTATTTTTATTTAACACGTCGTATTTTGTGGATGACTTTTATTTTGGAAAAGTCATGTTATCTTTACAGTAATAGTAATTATTAACCTTAGGCCAAATTCTTATTTCTTATTTGTATTCAGAATCTGATATTGGGAATATGTCTAGTGGCTATGTTAGGAATTTTATTTTGGTATCTGGTATGTTATGTTACTTTTCTTGCTCACTTTAATAATCTTTTAAAAATACTTAGATTATAAGTATTTATCAGGAAATATCCTTTCTCAATTTATACCAATCATAATGTTTCCTCCTTAAGAATGGGGAATAAAGCAGGAAGAACACCAGTTGACATATTGTGGTTAAACACTAATAAGACTTTTTAAAAATTTATTTATTTTTATAGTGATATTGGTTAACGAAATCCAGTAACATTCAGGGGTACAATTCAACAGTAAGGCATATACATATTGCATTGTTGGACTTCTGACCTATGGAACTGTAAGATAAATTGATGTTGTTTAAGCTATTAAAATAGAAGTAATTTGTTAAGAACACAATAAAAAACTAATAGGTAAAGTACATCTATATTTTACAAATGAAGAGATGAGTTGGAATACAACTTAAAAAAAGAAATTTACTTCAGTTTTAATGAAGAGCCTAGCATACGATAAGCACTTAATGTGTTTGTTAAATAAATAAATGAAAGAATGAATAAATAAATAAATAAATAAATAAATAAATAGATTTAATTTTTCATGTGTTTTTCCCAAACCAAAACATATTCATTTTTAAATTAGGTATGTTTCTAATGGAAATATTTTCACTAGTCAGTAAGTCTATACATCTATTCAAATCACTATTTTCTGAGGGTATACAAGATATGACTCCTCAATAAGTGTTCAATATATTTGAAGAACAATATAGAGTCATCAGAAGTTAAGAGTATACATTAATTACTTAAGACAAAAGTAAAAACAGTATTTTAATATAGTACCTGTGTGATTGGAAAATATATAAATTGATATTTATCTCCTCGATTTTAACTAAGATCAACTAAATAATTCTCTTCTGATTCTTACCCTGGAGAATGCTGTATAGTGTTTTCTGTATGAGAAACAACTCAATTACTATTCTCTCCCTGTAATTTAGAATATCTACATTTGTTATGTTTGATTTGAAAATTTGAAAACATTTTTGGAACCATTATATATTTTCTCTGTTCACGGTATCTTAACACTAATTGCACATCTATAGAAAAGAACTTTGTTATACATGTCCATTTCAACTGCTTATCTCTTTAAAATCTCCCAACCTTCTTCTTTTCCCCATAGTTAATTTCCATATGCTATATAGCCTGAAATTTAGACCAAATTTTATATATCTTCTAGTACTGGTGCAAATCAATTCCCCAACTTCAGCTGCTCTGGAAAATGACAGCCTATCCATTAGAGAAGGTGTCTGAGAAGTCTTAAGCTTTATGTAGGACATGTAGCCTATATTTTAACCAGCCCATCACAGACATAGCACCTAAATTTGGTGAAAATATTCCCAGATAATTTTGAATACTATAGCAACAGACAAATACAATGTTTTATGTATGGATACACTATTTAGATGGTTTCAGAAAAAGTTGAGATCACTTAGCTTTAGATGATTAAACAAAGGACAATCCAAAGAGCTTGATGGAGATAGACTTAGGTCTCGAAGTATGTGTAAAATTTAATTAGGCAAAAGAGGAAAGTAGATTACTTAGATGGGAAAATACCATGGATGAAAGTAGATGGTGGAAATCTGCAAGCTGTTTCAGGGCAGAGATACCTGATTCCTGGGCAAAGGACCAGTACCGATCCATAGCCTGTTAGGAACTGGGCTACACAGCAGGAGGTGAGAGGTAGGTGAACCAGTTATACTTTGTATTTGCAGCTGTTTCCCAGTGCTAGCATCACTGCCTCAGTTCCACTTCAGATCATCAGGCATTAGATTCTCATAAGAGCACTAGTGCCTGGTGACAAAAAGGTTGGGGACTGCTTTTTTTAGGGGGTCACAGGCAGACCAGTTTAAATAGAATTAATTGTAAATTCATGAGGATTATAGAAAATAAGCCTGAAAAGTTATGTTGGAGAGAGGTTGTAAAAAGTATTGAATGTTAAATAAAGATTTGAACCCCAACTCGAGTCACTGAGTTTAATCAAAAGTCTTTTAAGAAAAATAATGTTATCATAAAAAATTTTTCATGTGTTCAAAAAGTGTTACCTGCTATGTAAGTGGCAGTTTAACTCATAATGAATAATTTCTAAAGATATTATAATTCTATTCAAATGACTTGATAGCACAAACATACATATGTAAGTTTACAAGTAGGAAAATGATAGATAAGTACACTTCTTTATCTATTTTAAGACATGACTTCAGAGGCTGCAAATGAATAAGAGTATGTGTTGAATAGGAAATAGTGAGTGGGAGACTATGTATTCAGTAGTAAGTTGTATTTTAGATGTATATTTATGGATTTAGTGAGTTTCAATATCTGTCTATTGAAACCTCTTGCTACTTACTGCTTTGGTTGAATATACTGTCGAGATGAGAGCCTCATGGGCAGGCTGGCACTTCAGGTCTCTAAGGATTAACCTGATGATAAAAAAAAAAATTCATTCTAGGAGAACTGATGATACATTGTGTTCAATTGACTGAGATGAAAGAAATCAGCTTTTTCTAAAATGCTTGTGTCAAAAATTCAAGCATATGATGTATTACAAAAAAGAAGAAAACTGGATGAAAGTTTTCTCATCAAAACAAGCCAGCAATTTAAAAAAAAAAATCTTGAATGTAAATGTAAATTTCATGTATCAAGAAAAAGCTAATAAATGTTTAACATTTTATTTAATGAGACAGACTTGTATGCTGTTGACATAAGACTTAAGATAGAGTAGACCCTGCAAGTTAACACTACATTTTAACATATTCGAAGATAGAAAATGCTTTTTCAAAATATTTATTTTGCTGTCAGTTTTGAAAGATTTCTCACAAAGTTGAAACAAAATGTAACTTTCAAGACTGTTTAATAAAAACATCCAAATTAATTTGAGTAAATTATAATTATGAGTTATAATTTTTGGTACTTCACCTAAATATTGAGCATAGTGTAAAATTTTTATTTTGATAATCAAAGGTTACATGTCACACTTATTTAAAATATAGTTATTTGCAGTTAAAATGCTGTTGGGTTTTTTTTTTTCATAGCATGCAGTGTGAGTTACAGGTGCAGAAGATATCAATCACCATAATAGGTCTAGCCCAGCCTCAGAAACTTGTGATATTTCTATCTCTAGGACTATCCAGAAGTCCAGTTGCTCTAGGTGAATGATAAGACATCTTAGGGCTTCTGAAATGAACAGAAACTTGTTAATTCTCAAGACCTTAGGTCTCTGTGTGGATACACACATTTCATCACAATTATCTCTTATCCTTCATTCTTTCTTCCTCTTCCTCCCTTTAGGTTTATTCAATTTTCCCATACTTGTACAATAAAACCAAAATAAAAAATTAGCATTTCACTTGACATTGAATCTTTTCTACTTTTGTTGTTTATTTCAGTTTAGCTTCTAGCCCTTCACCTATTTCTATTCCTGATGAAGACTGCATACTGTGTGATTCCATTTATATTACATTCTGGAAAAGGCGAAAGTATAGGGACAGAAATCAGATTGACGGTTTCCAGGTCATGAGTGTGGGAGAAGGAGATTGCATATAAAGAAATACACTATTGAAGGAGATAGAAATATTTTATATTTTAATTATATGGTATTTACATAATTATATGGGGTTGTCAAAATATATAGAACTGCATGTGTTAAAATAAAAGTGATTTTTTCTGTATAAAATATACATTAATAAACCTGTCTTAATAAAAATGTAGAGCCACAACAGGCTACCACAGACTAGTGCAACAGTTTCTATTAAGTGCCCAAGAGGAGTTTCTACTATAAGCAGTGGATATCAGGGCAGAATATAAGAAAGGAAAGCAATGATTTATAAATGTTGTAGACTCTGTCAGTGTCACTTTATATGACCTTGAGCACTATTTTTCAGTAAGCCAATGGCTTCCTACTCAAAGCAAGAGCAAGTCTTATTCTTAGGGTTTTCTGTGCCCATTCTGTCCATGTACATTGAAAAACTGAAATACCAGAAAGTTACCATTTAACAGGGAAAGTCCTCAACCAATGATTTATTGAAGTTAGTGGGCAATACCCTTGGTTCCTTGCCCTGCCCCCATTAAGACTGAGCTCCAGTACCCACAATGGTATCCTGTTTGATAAAACATTCTTTTTTTCTCTTTCTTCCCTTCCCTCACTTTCTTCACTTCCCCACTGCCCTACTGGTGCTTCCCAGGATCACATGCTCAATAAACCACTTTCACTCACATCTTGCCTTGAAGTGTACTTCTGAAAGAACCCTGACTGAAAAGGGAACTAAAAATAACAAAGAAAGTTATTCTATTACTAATATAAGGCCACACTTAATATTAGTCATAGGCCCTGCGCAATTAATAGATTGCTGACAAAGTCTCTCTTTGATCAAATTTTAGTCAGGTTCCTTTGAGTTCTTTTCTCAAACTCAAACTTTGAGCTTCTATGTTCACCTTTACATGGTCCAGTTTTAGCAAGAATCCTGCAAAGTCAGTTTAGGAAGGATCCTCTACCTTCCATATCTGATCACCCTTCATATCTGATCAAGTTCCTTATCCTCACTCTCAGTATCTGATCACCTTGGCCTGCCTTCAGCAAGAATCTGTCAAATTGGTCTAGTCAGGCTCTCCCTATTATTTTCATCTCCCAACCATTCAACTTGCTCCTTGGCTATAAGTCTCCATTTGTCTTTACTGTATTTGGGCTTGAACACAGTTCTATACTGAGGCCTCTTTCCCTCTATTGCAACAGTTTCTGGATAAAATCTGTTCTTACTACTTTAACTACTGTCTAGATCTAGTATTCTTTGACAGTAGATACAATTGAAAAACTCAGATTAACAGAAACATGAGGCTAGAGCTACTTCAAACTTTTTTGTCATTAGTTTAGAGTAATTCTAGGTACAAAACCAGTGCTGAGCAAGTCATGTGGTTCCCATGATCCCAGCTGTGAAAAAGAACTGCAGGTTCTGGAATCCTGGACAAGCCTCAAGTAGATAGGTTTTAAATATTGGACATTAGATTAGCCAGCTCTACTGGCATAGATTACAGAAAATTTATTTTTAGCCCAATTTGAAATGCGATGTATTTTGTGTAAACAGAGTTTGATATTTATCCTGTTTTATTATTTTAACAAGGGTATCTATACGTTCATAAGTGATAAAAAGGTAAATTGAGCAATAATGTTCTGGGGACTAGAGATATTAGAGATCTCTAAATACACAGTACTTATAGTATCAAGGGGATCTTTTGGAAGAAGAACATTGTTGCATATAAATGTGAAGCACTATTACTTTATCTGGAGACTTTCTATGTGAATTAGTTCACTATATATTATTTTGGCTTTGGTACATGTAAAAGGGAAGCAAATTTAAAAAACATAAACAGAATTACACAAAAAATTAAAGAAATACATGCAACAAATGCTAATAAAATTTTCACCCTGGCAGATAAATGTTTCTGAAGGAAGTTAAAAAAGAATAGCTATTTAAGTAAAAGAAATTTAGTTAGTAACACCTCGATCAACATTCATAACTTCATTCTAATTTGTGTTATTCTTTTTTTCATGCCATCATATATAACTATTATAATAGTAATAAAAGAAAATTAAAGTCATTGTTTTTGCATTTCCTGAGCAAGTATTTTTACCTCATATATATTAAAATATACACACACAGTTAAATCCTATCAAATATTAGTCACTGCTCTGATGATTAAAAAGAATTAGGATAAGTTGGCATATAAAATAAAGGAGACAGGAATATGAATAATTTCTTGTATATTGGAGATTATTAATAGTCAAGATAATAAGAGCAAGAAGGATATTGTAACAAGCTAAACAAGTAGTATTTTCTCAGAGTCATTTTTGTTGGAAGAAAAAAATATCAATATAATATTACAGGATTATTTCTCTAAACTAATTCATTCTTAACAACCATGATTAATTATTACTTAAAATAGATTTTTGGTTACTAATATAAAAGCTGTTCTTTTCTTAATTTAAAAAAAAATTTCTAAATAACACAAGAGTTTCTTCATGTGACTTTTGTTTATAGTGTATAGATTTTTAATATAACTTTGCTTGTTTCTTATTTATATTTGTACATTTAATTATTCTATAACTGGAATATAGGCATGCTTGATATAATTCAACTAATGCAGCTTCTGACAATGTGGCCTGGCTGCAAAACCAGCAGTATGTACAAGTACAATGAAATAGATGCTCATTCTTGCACAAATGTCTTAGGTCTTCTGTAATTCATAAAAGTCTGTGACAGGCTTTTAAAATAGTGACTGATGAGGCAAGTTACAGTGCCTACCAGGGGAAGTTAATTAACATGCAAAACAAACATGATGGTGATGGTTTGGTTCCAAGTGATCTAAGAGAAGAAAAATCAATCATTACTGAGAATATTGCACAATTGAGGTAAGATATGCTCCTATTCTCAAGGGAAATGTAAGGTGCTCATTCTCACCCATTGGACAGTGGAGCAGTGTTCATGGACATATACAAAAAGAAGAGTCCTCATTACACTTCACATGGCAGAAAGAGTTGAGGGACTTGGTTCACAATCTTGTCTCTGAAGTACATTATTTGAATTTTGAGCTTGGTAAAGTAATTTTTATAAGCATTAGTTTTCTTATCAGTAAAATGAGTATGCAAGGATCATTATGAAGATCACATAACATGATATATGTAAAAGATTCTGAGCGCCCAGTACACTCATAGGTATCAGTGTGTGTAGACAAAAGAGTATATGCTTTATGGCCAAACATATCTGGACTCGATCCCCAATTTACTCTATCTTCCCTTATTTTTTTGTGTCCTCTGATAATCAATTTCTTTATTTTTAGAATATTGAATCATCATGTACTTCTGGAAATTACATCAGATAATATATGTAAAATAGTACAGTGTTTGGCACATATTAGAACTTCATATAGAAGCTGTTCTTTTGTTCAATGATTTCTAACATTTACAGAACATTTACTAGGCACTACATGTGTATTAACTCATTTCATTCTCACAACAACCCTCAGAGGAATCTATAATTATTATAACATTTTATAGATGAGGAAAACTAGCTGCATGACAAATGAGGAATTTGTCCAAGGTCGCACAGTGTCTAAATAGTATGCTAGTTTTCAAAATTAGGCGGCAGGATTTGAGAATTCTGCTATTAACTATCATGTAATACTGCCTCAAAGCTGAATTGTTTAAAAAGTAACATTTATAATCAACTTTGTATAAGACTCTGAGTACTGCGCATATAAAGTGGAATAAGACATTTTCATATATATTTAGCAAAGTGAGAGGTCGGTAAAGATTATGAATAATATAAGGAAGAACAAGTGTTCCCAAATGCTGAGAAAGAGAAACATCTCTCAGAAATGTTATAGTTTTACTGCAAGGATGGAAATTTTTTATGCTTGACGTTCAGGTGAACTTTAGACAACAAAGATGATAGGAAAAAAAGGCATTCTGGAGTAGGAAAGGCAGAAAAATCAAAGGTTTATTCACAGTGTTTTTTTTGGAGGAGGGGCAATGAGAGAAAACTATTTCAATTCCTTCAGCTATTTGACTGTGATAAAATTGCTACTCTCAACAAACTCATTGTGAGTTTCTTCTCATTAATTCAACAAGGCTTTATTTCTGCATTCAAAAGGACAAGGAGTCCTAGCAGTTTACAGAGTCTGATTATAGGCTCAAAACTATTTTTTTTTTGGTGATAATGCTCACTGCCATGGAGAAGATGGTTGGTTTATTTATTTATTACATGTGGATCTTTGGGAAGCAGTTGTTTCTACAATTAGAATGTCATTAAATTTATTTCTAGGCTAACCTCAAATCTGAATATATCCTGAGATTTCTTGTCAAAAAGAAAAATTACCAATTTACACATGATAAAACATATTGTTTTGGGGTAATTGCATGTGAGAAGGCAGATCTGAGGATTGAAATAATTCTTCCCATTATCTATCTTGTCTAATCAAAATGATGTGTCCTATGTCCCCAAGCCATATGTCCATTATTTTTTTTTAATTCTGGTTTCTGCTAGACAATTGGCTCTGGTTGTTAATTTCTTCATGTTATGAATCTTGTCTGGCTTATTCTACTATATCCTTTAAATTTTTTCAGTTCCCTGGAATGAGGGAATTATGATCTGGATTAGGTTCCGATAACATAATGGAGAGAAAAACACCATATCTGCAACATCTTTGGTTATTTAAAAATGCATGGAAATATACTCCTTGGAATAGAAAATTTTGTAATTCCATCAGAATCCTCAAAGTGACTTGAATGAATGATTTTATCTCATAATTAGAATTAACAGATACTTATTCTTGTCTATGGTAACACTGTAAGTTATTGCATACTTAATTAACATCCTATAATTTAGTAATTTGTTCTTTTGAAGTTATAGAA
The DNA here is from genome assembly GCA_028627145.1 of Eidolon dupreanum. NCBI lineage: Eukaryota > Metazoa > Chordata > Mammalia > Chiroptera > Pteropodidae > Eidolon > Eidolon dupreanum. The sequence continues at coordinate 24,526,746 of CM053513.1, forward strand.
AATAAATCTAAGTAATGAAACTTGTGGTGATATTCCATAGGAAAAAAATGTAGTCTGTATTTAGGCTATGTTTACACTAGACTACTAAATATGCAAAAAAGAAAAAAAAAAGGGTAACTTTTGGAAAAAAATATGAGGAGCCATACTGGTTTGTCTAGAATGTTCATTCCATAGTTCTCTAAAGCTATGTATGTGTGGAGCAGTGAAATGCAACTGGAACAGAGAGTGCCACTAAGATAGATGCTTCTGTCTTAAATGAGCTTAGTAAGAATTGAAGTGTGTATAGAATAAATGAGCAAATGAGTAAATGAATAAAGATATTTTAACCCAAACCAGACTTTCCAGTTGAAATGAATTAAGATTTGGATTCATACCATTTGAGTTAAAGGCTGAATTGGCCTCATGTACAGTACTGGCTGGCATAGAGAAGACACCAAGAAACCAAGAGATAGGATTTTAGGATGAACTAAGTCAGCACAGGGTAGTGGAGGAAGCTTTCCAAATTTAGATTATAAAACATGGATTTTACTCCTCATTTCATTTATTTGTTGGTTTTACAAACATTAATGAAGGCCTACTATGTGCCAAGCTGTATACTGGACACCAAGAATATCAACATGAGTGGTCCTTACTCTCAAAATACTCTGGTAAAGTGAAAAAGACTAATAACCAAGCAATTTATCTCAATTCAATGTGATTCATGCTATAATGAATATTTTTTCCAGGTTTTATGGGAGCAGCATAACAAACAAGCACAGTTGCTTTCATGGTTGAAATAAATTTTACAGAGGAGGTGGAATACAAAAATTCCCAGACTTAGCATTTTAAATGGAAGAGTAGACTCTGTAAAAACATAAATGGATGAAGAGTTTGTTGTGTTTAGAAAATATGAGATGTTCCCCATGGGTGTATCAAACATGTTTGGTTGGTACCCAGTGATGAGAGACGAGGCTAATAAAATTATTTGGGGATAATCTGTGAAGTACTTTGTATAACATGTAAGGGGGGTTGAATTATTCTGATAGACAGGTAACATGTATGCTCTAGATCAATTGAAAGGTAATCTACACAGGTAAAGGTAAAGATGAAGTCTTGCTCTATGTCACTCAATACCTATAAATGAATCAACTCGTATATTTTTTAAAAATGCATTAAATCTTACTGAACTTTAGTTTTATTATCTTTACAAAAAAAGAGAAGATAGACAAAAATATTTCTGAGGCCCTTCTAGCTCTATAGTCCTATGAGTGACAAACATCATAGAACATGTTAAGTGATTTCTTATCAGATAGCCTTGATGCTTATAATTTTCACAATTAAATTCATTCATTTGTACATAGGCATTATCTGAGAAAGTACATATTGAAGGATATTCTCATAGAAGATATAGGATCATCTGTTGTCATTTTAACAAGAGTTAATTGTCAGTTGAATGGCTTTTTGATAAGCACTGGGCCCAATGTAAGCCACTCAAGCAGGCCATTGAGTTATGGTTGCTATGGCCTTGTTAGAGAGGCTGCAGAGACATCAGAAGAAGAAAGGCAAAGTAACTTAACTCTTCGTGGGGTGAGGAGATTCTAGGTTGTTTTAAAACAACCTAGTGTGCACATGTGTACATCTGTATCTACTTTCTTAGGTCAGAGGAAGGTATTATTGTGTAGATAACAACACAGCAAATGAAGCCTTCTAAAACCACTTGAAGCTGCTAATTTTAACTTGGTAATTCTATGTAGAAATAGAATAAATAACATTCTTCACTAAGTACTGTTTTCCTTTGGGTTTTAAAATGTAGCTAATTAGGTTCTGTCTAAGGATTTTATAAGAAATTAGAATTGGTATTTGTGTTTCCATGTTGAATTGTTCAATATTAACAGAGAAACACGGCCCACCCTGACATTTCCTTTTGTGTATTTTTAGGGTAAAGAGGAAAGAAAAAGATTATTTTTTTTTCACCTCTCTTGTTGAGGAAAACAGACATGGACTGGAAATAAGTTGTTAATGATAGCGCAAAAATACTTAGGATGATTTGTAAACTTTTTGAGAAAGTTACTTTATTTTGTTAAAAATATTTTATACATACATATATCCAATACATTCATTCACTCAAACTCTAAGAAAAATCAGATACCTGTAGATCCAATATTAGTTCTCTGACAAAACAAACAAACAAACAAAACAACATCACCAGTCTAAGTTTTAAAATTCCAATCAAGTGAATTAAAACAACTCTATATTGTATTTATAATCCTCAAGAACCAGACCCCTACTTGTCTCTGAAGCTTCTAGTTAATTCAAACCCAGAACTCAAGAGCTCTTTTTTCAAACCAGTTGAGGATTCTCTTTAGGAATAGTTTTATGATAATGGAAGCCAAGTGAGAAGCTCATTTTATATTGCAAATCATATTTTCCATACACTGGCAATTATGGAAAAAAGGAAAAAAAGTATATACAAATTCTCATTTATTAATAAAATACTAATTGAAAATTATTTTAAACTCATGTAATGACTTCCTAGTCAATTATAAATATTTATGTATAAAAAGGTTTTGTTGTTTCTTGTAATTCATACAATTAGGTGCATAGTCGTATGCATCTAGATTTGTCTCTATTCTTGAGGAGAGACACAAGACAATATGATAATTCCAGTTCCAACACTGACAGGGGTGATCTTGAGTGACCTGCTAATTTCAAGGACATTGTCTTCACAGCAGAATATGACTAAACAATGTTCTATTATTTTTTTTTCATTGAATTGTTGTGAGGTTGATATGAGACAAAACATGGAAAAACATTTTGTAAATTATGAAAAGCTACAAAATCCATAGAATTTTTAGAATATAATATTAAATTAATAGGTCTTGCTTAAAATATGGTAGTTAGCCTTACTATACTATAAATTTGCTTAAATTCTGATTTTGAAATCTTTCTACATTATACATGTCTACTATCTCATTCTCATTAAATAGAAAGATCTAACAAAGAGATTGACCTTGTCCTTTAATCATGGTTTTAAAAAACATTCTATACACATCAAAGGTCAGGATAATTAAATTTATTGGCTTATAGATGAAAGCAGATGAAAACTAGGTATAACCTATTCCATGTAATTATATAATGTACTATTTTATAAATACCTTTAATGAATTAAAAACTGAGAAATGTAATATTTAAGTAAGCCTTTAAATAAAATCTTCAATTTAATGTTTGATAATATTTATAAATATATTTTCAATTACTTTCTGTCACCTCTACTCAAATTCCAGCTGACAGCCTTAAGCAAGGCTCAGATAGATTACTGAATATAATTTCCTGAACTGACTTTTTGGTCATAATCAGTCTGTTCATCATTTCACACTATAAACAAATTGGGGTGAAAAAGAGTAGCCAAACATTATTGAAAGTAAGAGAAAGAAAAATCGATCAAACTCAGCAATATTAAAAATTGTATATTTTAATAGATGAGTTTTGCAAGGTTGTGACTTGAAACTGCTTTTATGCCAAATAAGATTTGATAGAAAATGACAGCATGTGGACTGCCAGCTATCATATAGTAGATAGTTTTTGGCTTGGCTTTCTTGAACTCATTGAACATAAAAGTTTAGTATTAAGCACATTTCTTGATATATCAGTACAATATGTCACATCACCAAAGATAATCAAGTACAATTAGGAGAATTCTGAAGCAAACTAGGAATCAATTACATACATTAAAGCCATTAGTTCATTATTTAATGTGCACATCTGCATACTGGGTTCTATTGTGGTTATTTAAATTCTCACTTCCAAAAGAACACTAGGGAATAAAGAATATCAGCTGTTAGATATGACATCTGTTTATTAATTATGAGTCAACAAAAGTAAAAAGACATAAACGATTTAGATCTTTAGAATAAAGTGAAGCAGATTACCTACATGCTAACATCTGTGTTCTTAAAATTTCATGAACTTACTCATCAGTGGCATTTGTGAGTAACTTATGATTAAATAAGTGACATTAAAAATCTATCAGTACATTTTGTCTTCCAAATAAACATTAAATATATAGTTGTGATGATGAATACTAACCACCAAACCCTACGATTTAAGTGATTTAAGCAAGAACTGAACATAGATATTAAACTGTACTAAGTGAAGTTAAGTTGGTAAACTAGATTTTTGAGTTAGATTGCGAATATTGTAGAGCATTCCAAAGAAATTTTGCACTAATGTCTGAAAGTGGATATGGAGAAACTGTAGAAGAAAAGAAAAATAAGTAACCTTATAAATTAATGAATAAAAGTATAAAAATCTTTGTTCATGAAAATGTAGTCATCCAATGCATACTGAGTATATCTATAAACAAAAAATGTCTTAGAACTAAGCTTTATGATTTAAAGTTATGACAGATTTGGGAAAAATGATTGCTTTACTGAACTTTTTTTATATATCAAGTTTGCAATAAATGGTTGAAGGAAATGATTGTTTCCTTTGAAAGATATCTATAATATTAAGGAAAATTACTATTGTATCTACATTGATATTTGTCATATGCTCACATAGAAGTGATTTACCTTTACATATAAAAATGCATACTGACAAAATAAGTTATTATACATAATATCATTTCAATGTTGAAGATTGTGAATTTAATTTATTGCTGAGAATAAATATATAAAATACACATTGATTTATGTACATTAATTAAATAATGCAGTCTTATAAAATACATATGTTGACATGCATGCAATATATTGGTATATTAGGTGAGTACCATCTTAGGGACTTTTCCTCTTTTTTTTTTGTCTCAAGATTTATTTTGTTTATTTCAGAGTTAATTCTGTTGGATTGTGTAATAGTCTCTAATCTGAAAACCAAGGCCTTTCCAAGTGTTATGTGAATATAGTGCTTAATATAGAAATTTTTATACCTGTTTTTACCGAAAAGAAGAACTGAAGGACTGTATATCTGAAAATATGTGTTTGTACAATTAGAGAAAAAGTCACTCTCACATCCAGCCATAAGCAGAATAAGAAAGCTGGATATTATAAGAAAAGTTTGTGCCATATCATGTTACAGAACTCTTTGAACCACCATGACCAAAAAGTGGAAACTAGTAAATATCTGGAAGCTTGTTACATCTGATCAACTTAGCCTCTGATAATAATGACCTCTGCTTTGTTGAGCTTCCAATCTCATGAGAGCTCTAACATAAACATGTGC